>SKCR01012525.1:0-12438 GCA_019454045.1 Zanthoxylum bungeanum
GCCTCGGTAGTCGGATCGATCATGTATGCCATGATATGTACACGACCTGATGTGTCAGATGCTTTGAGCATGTGCAGTCGCTATCAGGCCGATCCAGGTGAAGGTCACTGGATGGCAGTTAAGAATATCCTTAAGTATCTTAGACGAACTAAGGATGCTTTCTTAATTTACGGAGAAGGAGAACTTGTGGTATCTGGGTATGCCGATGCAAGTTTCCAAACCGACAAGGACGACTTCAAGTCGCAATCCGGGTACATTTTTGTTTGTTTGAATAACGGAGCAGTGAGCTGGAAATCTTCCAAGCAAGATACTGTTGCCGATTCAACGACAGAAGCGGAGTATATTGCTGCATCGGAAGCAGCAAAGGAGGCAGTTTGGATCCGAAAGTTCCTAATTGGATTAGGAGTAGTTCCGTTAGCAGCTGAGCCCGTTCCATTGTATTGTGACAATAACGGGGCTATAGCACAAGCTAAGGAACCAAGGTCTCATCAACGATCTAAGCATGTTCTTCGGCGTTACCATCTGATTCGGGAGATTATACATCGTGGCGATGTAAAAGTCGAGAAGGTCGCATCAGATAACAACATTGCAGATCCGCTGACGAAAGCTGTTTATCCGCAAGTGTTGAACGACATATACATAGTCAGTATTAGATGCTTGAGTGACTGGCTATAGGCCAAGTGGGAGATTGTTAGACATTATGACCCATAGCGTCACTGTTTTTAAATGATATTGTATTATTGTACAAAATTAACTATGTGATGATGAAATTGCCTTTTGCCTTTTTGTAATTTATTTACTTTGATATATAAATGGCGAAAGTCCATATGATTAATTCCGTATTGAGATGATATGAGACAGTATCAATACATAAAGGTTTAAATCATTAAATATCCCTAGTCGGAGTATTATCGAGATCAGACATCGATAATGCGGAATAGACTAGTATTGCACTTGTGCATGTTGTGAGGGCACAACGGCATAGTTCTCATATATTTATGTATAGGATACTTATGCAAGTGCGATAGGAGGTTGTGTTTTACCGATGGTACGGAAAACAGCTTCGCTCTGGATAGACCCCGCGGAATCCCATGGTAGTATGTCTGCGTGTCTATGGGAGGCCGCATCAGGGTAGGTGTATATGGTCTTAACCTGAGACTTGCATCGCTAGTACTTGCGACAATAGGTAAACTTTGGTTTTGGTGGTTGGGGGACCTTAACTGGTTCTGTGTTCACCTCTTCTGGGTTTATCAGGAATCGTAGTGCACTGGGTGTGATGTCAAGATGGAAGTGTCACTTCAGACATATGGAGTTGATGATCACGCAGGATACAGAACTAGTGCTCTATAAAAGGTTGCAACCGTCGGGACAATATGACTAGGTCAGTATTGCCCGATTTAAAGAGACTAGTTGCTTGATGTCCGATATATGTTTCGTACGGGGCAGACACATTTCCAGCCCCAGGCCTAACATGTGATCGTCCGATACTGGATCGATGTACGCAATACTACGGTATACTACGCTTGATATAGATCTAATATTCCAGTAAGAATATTTCTGGAGAATTGGGTAGGCATGGCGCTTTGCTAGAAGCCAACCTTGTCTTGTAAATCGGTAAAAACGTAGTACGAGGTACGTACGTGTTTGGATTATCCAACGACCGTATTTACTGCCAACATATCCGGAGATCTCTTGGGTCGCTTCCTGAAGATTCACCTATGATGTTTGATTCGAACTTTATTAATCTTGGATTAATAACGGAGAAACTTTATCTTGGATAAAATGCCTTATTAGGAGAGAGAGAGAGATCGATTAATCTGGAATTAATCGATAAAAAATATATTCGATATATTATTAAACGAAATTAGATTTCGACGCGGAATTAAAATCGGATTTTAATTCGGGCAAACGAATTAATTTAGAATCAATTCATTAGCGAACTGAATAGTAATTTCGCAAGGCGTAATTATTTAATTCACGTCGCGAGGAAATTCGTTAATTTGAAATTAACGAAACCGAGCCCGAAAGTGCTTGCGGACACATTCGTATTTTGAATCGAGTGATATCCGCAAATCACATCGCGATATCTCATTACTTAATAAATAATAGATGTGATGTATCTAGTCACCTTTGAGGGATGATGCATTGTCTCTAATCTCAAAGTATGGTAATGATAGCAAATGATGGATTCATTTTGGAGGGAAAGCCATGCACGGTTTTGGAAGGATTTTTGCATTAAAAAATTCTTTTGGTATTAGATATCACTTCACTTTTCATTTTCCTTGGTAATTCACGTTTTTTGGCATGCAAAGGAAACAAAATCAAAAGTGAAACACTCTCTCCTCTCTTCCTCTCTTGCTCACGCCGTGAGCTGCACCAACAAGGCAGAAAATTGTTTTCTCATTCTCCATTTTTGCTAGCACAAGCAAGGAATCAAAGGAGGTGATAGGGAAACCACCTTGGAGCTTGGAATACACAAAGCTTGGAGCTTTCAACTCTTTTCTCCTCTTGGCCGAAACTTCAAGGATCTTGGAGCTTCAACCTTTGTTCATCTTTTCATCACAAAAGCTTTGTAAGTATGATTCCGCCATGCTTCAAGTTTATTATATATATTCATTTTGTTGTATTTCATAAGCTTAATCTTTCCTTGGGACTAATTATAGTAACCCAGTACTTAAATTGGGACTGTTATAATGTAACTAGTTTGACTAGAGACATTATCTCTATATCAGTGTTTAATCCGTTGCGGATAAACCTTTATTATTCTAGAACACTAAAGTGTTTTATTTATAAATATGTTACTGAGATAAACACATTAGATATGAATAACAGAATTTATATTTTGAATATAATAAAATCTCAAACATATAAAAATGACAAATAAATAGCTCAAATTGATTTGATTAATAGAGACTTATTTGTGGCATTGTTGTGTCTAGGACACAATTAAAACGAGACTCGTATATCCACACTTTTAAAGAGTGGGTACTAGGACTGATTTGACTATTTAAATAAGGTCTGCGAATCTAGTTTATTAGGTAAAGTACCTAAAATACTATTTACTTGGTAATAGTATAAGGGCCACCGATCTGTTAGCCCTATTCATGGTGAAGTTAGTGGGCCCATATCTAGCTAGACTAGATGTGAACATGAATATTTCCTGACCTTAACGGATGTGGCATCACGTTATGGTTATGTGTTTCTTTTGAAGAACACAAATCGGAAACTTTAAAGTTTCGACACGAATTAAATAAACAGATCGGTATAGTATTATTCCGCCACGGAAAGACCGTAATGGAAAATACTTAAGCAGTAAGTTTCATACGTACATGAAAGAGTACGGTATTCTTTCATATGAGGACTCCTCCTGAGACACGTCAGTTAGACGGTGTGTCCGATCTAAAAACCAAATTTTGTTGGACATGATAAGGTTTATCACGAGTCGCTCTGAGCTACTGTTTCCTTCAATAGGATATGTATTAACAGTGCAAAACTTATTTAGAATAAGGTTCCATATAAATCTGTTTGACAGATGTCATATAGGATATGGACAGGGAAGAAACGAGATTTCTCATTCCTGATAATTTGGGTATGCCAGACATAACGTTTGGATGATACCAAACTAAGGACCCAAATTGGATAAGTGCCAATATAGGTTATCCTAAGGGAAACCGTAAGTATAGTACTTATAAATCTCACATGAGAACAATGTGATTGTTGCTCACCATTCATTTTTCCTGAGAGGAATACCGATATGCAGTGGTCAGTGGGAGGATAATGATACTCGATGAAAATCGGAGTAATACTGTTCAAGGCACGAAGTCCTTAATGGAACACAAACAGTTCATCAATGATGAATCTGTACCATTAATCTTCGAATACACAAGAACTGGGTAGATCGGATAGAGTCAGAAAACAACCTAGGGTATGGGTTTCTGATCTAACCTCATAAAGATGTCAATCTTATGAGGGTGTACCATCCGACTACGTTTTGAGGAAGTGATACGAGGTATCGACTCCATATTTTGGCAAAGTGCCATAAGTCCAAAATGGATTCCATGTATAACAACTATTTTGGATACTAGTTGTTGTACCACAAGGCATTGTGCCTATTGGTACATTAACGTCTTCAAGGAAGACATACATGGAAGGCAACATACCAACGTACAAAGCTGGGCTTTTGAAGGAAAGGTATCGTTATCAACATTGTGTTAATAACGATTCAACCTTTTACCTGTTGCCATGGTAAATCCATTTTGAAGATGCTTGAAGATAACTGTATATTTCATTTATGAAATGTGTCAGTTGTAGATCAAAATCGTTTTCCTGAAAAGGAAACCTTTTGGAGGATGTTTACAACATCCTGACGATTTAGTATAACCGACAAACAAGGTTTGCGGGTTATTCGATCCATGTTTGGATTAATGCAAGCATAAGGTTCTTGGAACTGTCGTTTTGAAATAATCATAATGGTTTATGATTTGAATCAAAACGAAATAATTCTTGTGTATATAAGGAGGTGTAGGCATTGCATTTTCGCATGTGAAACCCGATGATGAGTCTCATTTGGAGGCACTACCTTTTGAGTCACGAAAGCCGCGGGAAACGGATATCGGAAGGGGAAATTCGGAATAAACAAGTTCACTGTCTTCGTTAGTGCTGCGTTCGTTACTTCGTTCGAACGGAAAACAGATTACGGGTGTTCGTGTCGCGTTCGAGGAAGCGTTCCAACGGTGTCGGTAATTCTGGTTTTGCTGCTAGCCTCACACCCAGCCCATTTAGCTCCCCAAAGCCCATAAAACACATCCCAAAATAAATAAATAAATATTAATTTAAACATTAAACATTAAATAAAATATTTAAACCATTTACCAATTAAATAAAATATTTACCTAACTTAAACTAAAATCATACCTAATATAAATAAATTGAATATATCATATACTAAAATTAAAATAAGATATACCTAATTAAAATCAATCCTAACCAATTAAAGCCAATCACATATTTGACTTCCTAATCTAATAAGATAATTACCAATCTAAAATATTTGTATTCCTAAACCAACACAAATTAAATATTACAACTTCCTAATTTAAAATATTTTGTCCCCCCTCAATCTTGTGTATGCCTTTCTTGGAAATCCTAATTGAATACCAAAATCCTTTCCTTGTGAGACAAGGGCAACCCCTAGCTCTCTTCTATATAAACATGCACTAACCTAGGCACTTTTTCTCTAGACTCTCTAAGGCACACCTAAGACAAAGAAAAACACTTGACACATATACAAAAAAGAGAACAAAAGAGCCCCAACCATCTCCTCCATAGCCGAATCCACCACAAGTAACCACCCTCACATCACCGAAACTACAAGCACCAAAATAACCCCAAATCACCACCGAAAATCAGTCACTCTAAACCTCCATACAATCACCGAAAATCACACAAACACAGTCCCTAAAATACCCCAAACCAGTGAATAAAAAACTGCACATTTAACTCTTAAAAAACACAAAGAAAAATCCACACTTAAAGCCTTAAAAAACATCAAAAAATCCCTTAAAACAGTAACATAAAATACACTTATAATCCTTGAAATAACCACCAAAACAGTCCACCAAGAACACCAAAACAGTCCACAAACAGTAAGCAGAGGACACAGAGGAAACGGCAACAAAACCACAGAGGAAACGGCAGCAAAACCACAGAGGAAACAGCAGCAAACGGAGTCGGAGCAGTAGCTTGAGCGGCCGAACAGCGAAGGAAGAGGCAAACCAGTGAACCAGAAATGTTGCGGAGCTTTACCCCCTTCCGATTTTCGTGAAACGCGAGCCTGAGAGACAACTTAAAAGGTTAGACCTGAGGTATCTTTCACACTTATTCTTATTTAATTCCTGGTCATTTACTTTGATTATATTTTCAATACTTGCGGCATTTGTTGTGTGTATAATGTGTGTTGTGGGTATTGGATGAATGGAAGAGTGTTGTCTCTTGTGGTATATAGGATGGAAACCCAGACGTAAATTCCGTAGCCGAATCCGAATGGACGGTAGTGCGGTCTGTACATGGGACACAACTCCACGTACTCCTTGAGTAAACGGCACATTCTCTTGTGTTGTGTTGCTTTGGGTTTATTTATTTCTTGTCATTTAAATTCTGTATGTTGCTTATTCTCGTATGATATGATCAAGTGCATGGGCTTAGTAAGTGCGATGAAAGGTTCCCTAATTGGAGGGGTTAAAATCCTTCACCACGACGCTTTGCCGCACTTGATGTGTGTTCGGTTGAATGCGAGATACGTTCAATGAGCATACCTAGTTTGATATGATTGTCTTTATTTTCATATGCATGATTCAACCGTGCGTATGGGTTTAGTAAGTGCGATGTGAGATCCCCTATGGGGGGGGCTAAAGCCCTTTACCACGATACTTTGTCGCGCCGGTTGATGTGTGCTCGGTTAGATACACAAGATACGTTCAATCGGGCACACTATGTTTAATATCATTGCTTTTAATTCTTTGTATGCATGATTCAGTCGAGCGCATGGGCTTAGTATGTTGGTCTAAAGGTCCTCTCTTTGAGAGATCAAGAGCCCCAAAAGGCCACCTTTAGGGCAGTACTTCGCCGCGCCCCTTCATTTGTCGTTTATGTATTGCGTCCTATTTCATGCATCAGGTCTGTTCCCGTTCGAACGCGTTTATGAACGCAACTCGAACGCGCATGCATTTTTGCTTTATCATGCATCATGTCTCATTTCCGTTCGAACGCGTTCACGAACGCCATGCGAAATTGAGCATTCTGTTTCATTTCCGTTCGAACGCGTTATCAAACGCCATACGAACGCGAGCATTCTATTTCATTTCCGTTCGAACGCGTTAACGAACGCTACTCGAACGTGAGCATTCTGTTTCATTTCTGTTCAAACGCGTTTATGAACGCTACACGAACGTGAACACACTGAACTGAGTCCTCTTCATTAGATTTCATGCATAGTTTTCCTAGTAGCTATCTCCACATGTATAAATACAAATATGTTAATGTGTACATAAGTTTTATTTTGCATATGAGAATTTAGAAGCAAGATCCTCTTGGAAAAAATGTTACTTAAGGTTGATTAAATTATTACATAAATCCTTTCATTACAAGTGACATAAGTAAGGGACCATTCCGAACCCAACGGTTTGAGGTCTTCCCTTGCGAGGGGTGAGTGCGACCTTAAATCTTTGTCCCGGTTCACACCGGGTGGCGACTCCATGTCATTTAGTACTTCCCAACTAGGCCGCGAGCCTAGGAACGGCGTCGCCCAGGTTCTGTTATCCACAGTCTGGCGACTCCACTGGGGATAGAAAGTTGGCCCTGAATATTGTCTTGTAATGATTGGATTTATGTTTTAATTGACCCTGTCCATAGTGGATAAAGTGAGGGTTTAATCAAGGGCACTTTGAGGCTAGGTAATGGTTTGGTGTCTTCCTTCACTCACTACCTTTCTAGAAGGAAAAGCTGTGAGGACACCTATATGGCCATCTACTCCTAGCCTTTGTGATGGACTAATTTGGAGGACTCGTTGTTTATTCCTGACACCAAGCGATAAGAGCCTAAGAGGCTTTTGGTATTTAAGTGAGCCTCGCTCCACCTTCTCTCTGGGGAATCTACAACGGGAAATCCATTTGACAGTTTGTCACACACCATAGCTCATTGGCACATACCATAGTGTATAAAAAGGGATACACTCACTTGGTCGCTTGAACCCTTGAGTGGGGAGACCTAGTTGTGGGCTATCCTTCGCCAGTGAGAGCCTTTGTCCATACTCTTGCAAATCCACCCATAGACTGGTTTGTATGGTTAAAGTAACAATTATTCCTTTGAGAATGTGCTTATGGACCATCCTCATTTGGATGCAGTTGGACTATTGTCAGAAATGCGGGCTTGCTGGGCCATTTAAACTGGGGCAAGTTCGTACTGTATGACTATTAGGCCCAAGCTTCTGAAATGTTGATGGGCCATTATGTAAAAATTATTATATAATGTTTGCATTATCTCCCTTCTATGCTTATGTTTGGGAACATCATCGTTTGGATCCATTTGGACCATTTGTCATGGGATATGGGCTTGTTGGGCCATTTAAACTAGGACAAGGATGTATTCCATGACTATTGGGCCAAAGGCGTCTAAGTGTTGGTGGGCCACCTTGTGCTTGTTTTCGGAATATTATCATTTGGATTTAGTTGGGCTCTTTGCCATAAGACATGAACTCGTCGGGCCATTTAAACTGGGACGGGTTCACCCTTATGACAGTTGTCCCGAAAGCTTCTAAAATGATAATAGGCCGATTTGTTTGAGAATTTTATTTAATTTAGTATGTTATATGTTACACGCATCTCATGCACCTCATGCATACATATATCATGTTAACACCGTCTATGTCTCTAAAAGACAACATATATACTGTTTGGGTTAGAGAAGGGACAAGGCTCACTAAAAGAACAAGTATGAGTGAATCCGATAATGAGGTGTCCCGTATGGATCAGTTAGAGAATGGTCTCGCCAAGATCACTGAACAGTTGCAGGCTTTGACTACTGTTATGGCTGGTATAGCTGGGTCTCGTGCCGGGGTTTATTTTGGGGATGTGAGGCAAGAGGAATCTCTGAACAGATTGGGGGATGATATCCCCGCTTTTGATGATGATATGGCAGAGTATGCAGCAGGTAGAGTATCTGGGTCTCAGACAGAGTTACAAAAACTTCGGGATCAGGTTGAGTCGGTTACCCGCAAGATGAGGGGTAAGAATGAGTATTTGCTGGATTATGACACATTGACTTTTGAGGAACAGTTGCCTGCACAGTTCAAGATGCCGGATATGGCTAAGTTCAACGGAATGGGGATCCGAGGGTGCATCTCCGACAGTTTATATCAGTCATGAGTTCAGTTGGCTTATCTCAGTGCCAGATACAGAAAATGTTTGGAATGTCGCTTGAAGGAGCTCCCGTGGTATGGTACCACAGTTTGGAGAAGAAAGTAAAGGAAGATTGGAGAGAGTTGGCCGATGCTTTCCTGAAGCAATATGTCACTGACTTGGAGATCGATTTGTCACTCCGTGATCTGGAGAATGTTAAGCAGAAAGCGGAGGAGAATTTCAAGGAGTATGTGGACCGGTGGAGGGGTCAATTATTGAAAATGCAGACTAGGCCTTCGGAGAAGGATCAGATCAAGATGATTATCAAGGGCACCAAGCCCTCCATTTACGGTAAGTTGAGGAGGATGACCTCCATGATTGCAACTTTCGGCAGTTGAGGGAAACTGTCATGGATATTGAGGAAGAAGAGGCCGAGAATAGAAAATTCTATGGTCTGAACAGGAGGCCCATTGGGGGAACATCGGGAACAAAGCCCGTTTCTGCTGAAATTGCTGCTATCCGGAACAGGCAGTTTTCCAACTTGGGAAGGCCCCTGTCTAAGGTGCTAGAGAAATTGAAGAGGCAAGGGCTTTTAAAACCCTTGGATACCAAACCATTACCCAACCCCCTACCATCACATTATAACCTAAGCCTTTATTGCCACTTCCACCAACAAAAAGGCCATGACACCGACAACTGCGCCCGACTCCGCCATGAAATCCAAGACCTGATAGACTCCAAGAAAATACCCAACCCAGAAACAGAATAGCCTGACACACACAGAAACCCCTTACCCAACTACCGTGCTGTACCACCACCAGCCTACATGATCAGTTCTGGCCTCCAGAAGACCTTGTCCTAAAATCCTTTCACCCTCAATCCTTTTGCCTGGGAATCTGGGATAGTACTAGTGAAGATGAGTTTGAGCAGAAGAAAAACATTTGGCTTGATTTCTCTAGCAGTGATGAGGAGGAAGTAAGGGGAATGACACGTAGCGGTCGTTTTTACAATGATATGGCGGAAAAGGGTAAGGAAGCTTTGACAGATGGTAGAGAAGTGGTTGAGACTGCAGAAAATACTGAAGGGGATGTAGTGCTGAGGCAATTGACGAAGACTAGAGCACAAGTGAGTATCTGGGAACTATTATGTGCATCTCGGGAGCATAGACAGGTTATGGTTGAGGCTTTGAGCAAGATTGTGGTACCGGAGGATGCCAACCCCGCAATGTTTCTTGGGTCGGTTCAGAAAGAAGCTTTGCAGATATCCTTTTCTGAGGATGAACTCCCGTGGAGGGAAGAAATCATAACAGGCCTCTATTTATCTGGGCCGAGGTGAGGGGCAAGAAAACTTCATGTGTGATGGTGGATGACGGTTCGTCCATCAATGTGTGCCCGTTGAAAATTCTGGCAAGATTTGGTATGAAGCAACAGACTTGGACCCCTCCAGTATGACTATTAAAGCTTATGATGACAGTAAGCGGGGAGTTGAGGGTACCTTTGTGGCTATGGTCAAGGTAGGGCTGATTGAAGATGAGGTTGAGTTCACGGTGCTGGACATCCCAGCCATTTTTGCCTTGTTGTTAGGAAGGCCTTGGTTTCACAAACTTGGGGGCGTGCCTTCCACTTTGCATCAGATGATCAAATTCCCGTATGAGGGAGAAATTGTTACCATCCGGGCTGAGTTAGATAATGCCGTGGCTGCCTTGGAGATACCACCTTTCACGAGGTTCCAGGTATCAGCCACTTTTGAGGAGTGGGTGGATCCTAGGGTGGCTAGGATTATGGAGAAAATGAAGTTTGAGCCGGGTAAAGGTTCAAAATTGCCGGATTTCAGAGGACAGACTACTCGGAAGGGTTTGGGATACAAATCTTACGAAGAAAAGCAAAGGTCAAGAAAAAGGGCCTGAGACAGATGAATTGCTTTGTGAAAGCTTCAGGGTATCAATGAGAGCCTGAACCTGTGAAGTCAATGGGATTGTGGTACCTGGGTTTGAGATCTTCCAGGATTTGTTGGGTGAGAAACCACTGACTGGAGAAGCTGTGGAAACAGAGATTTGGGAAGAAGAATTAATGAAGTTAGAGAGCCTGACTCTGGAAGAGGATGAGAAGCCTGGGAAGACCTGATTGCAGAGGAAGAAGTGTCTCTAGATGATGAAGACATTTACCTTCCTGATTTGTTTGAATGTACTTCCGCATTATCCAATAATAAAGACATTTCTTTTGCTTACTTGCCTGAGTCATTTCTGTTTACTCTGCATGAATCAAGCATATTTGACATCAGTTCAGCCAGAACTATTGTATTTAACTTGGGTACACTTGAGAACCCCAAAGAAATTTTATTGCAAGTGAAGTAACCTCCGAAGAGAGAAGAAACTAGAAGAAGTGTTGGTCAGATATGCCAAAGTATTTGCTTGGTCCTATGAGGACATGCCTGGGGTAGACAGAAACATTGCCCAGCACACAATACCAACTTATCCGAATATGAGGCCAGTAAAGCAGAAACTTCGACGGATGAGACCCGAATGGGCTGAGAAAGTCAGAGAGGAAGTTAAAAAACAGATAGATGTGGGGTTCCTGGAAGTGGTAAAATATCCTGAATGGTTGGCTAACATAGTACCGGTACCGAAGAAAGATGGGAAGGTCAGAATGTGTGTAGACTACAGAGATCTCAATAAAGCTTGTCTAAAAGATGATTTCCCTTTGCCGCATATAGATGTTCTGGTTGATAGTGCGGCTTTGTCTGCTATGTATTCATTTGTAGATGGATTTTCAGGGTACAATCAGGTTCTCATGGCTGAGGAAGATAAACACAAGACTGCATTTGTTACCGAATGGGGTACCTATTGTTACAAGGTGATGCCGTTTGGGCTTAAGAATGCAGGAGCTACTTATCAGCGGATGGCCACTACACTCTTCCATGACTTGATGTACAAAGAGATTGAGGTGTATGTGGATGACATGATGGTGAAATCAGAAACGAGAGTTGGGCATATTGAGGCATTGGAAAGGTTCCTTCAGAGAGTTGACAGATATAACCTGCGGCTCAACCCCAAGAAATGTGTGTTTGGGGTGACATCAGGGAAATTGCTTGGTCATACAGTGGGAATGGGCGGAATAGAGGTAAACTCCGAAAAGATCAAGGCAATCACAGAAATGCCTGCACCGAAGACAGAAAAGGAAGTCAGAGCATTCTTGGGGAAGATTCAGTACATTAGTCGGTTTATTGCCAAGTTGACATCGGTATGTGAGCCTATCTTCAAACTGTTGAGAAAAGATCAGCCTGTGAGATGGAATGAACAGTGTCAGACCGCCTTCGACAGAATCCGAGAGTACTTGGTGAAGCCACCTGTATTGAAACCTCTGAGGCCGGGTAGACCTTTGATATTGTATTTGGCTATAGAATCAGAAGCATGGGGGGTATGATGGTACAGGCAGATGAGACAAGGGGTAGAACATGCAGTCTATTATCTGAGTAAGTGTTGGTTTCTATTATATGTCCCAAGAAAGATTAAGCATGTAAAATACTACAAAGAATATATATTTAA
>SKCR01012526.1:0-12809 GCA_019454045.1 Zanthoxylum bungeanum
GCTTTTTACATGGAAATTTCTAACTCTTACAAATACAAACTTTACTAACAATACATCTTATGTATAACTTAACTCTGACTCTGACAGAACTCGGTATCTGACTTAACCTGGTGGACTCAGCACCCTAGTGACTGCCATCGGTATCTATCCTCTCGAGCTCGTCCTCAGAGTAACCTGCAAAACAGAAACACTGAGAGTGGGGGGGTTAGATCGTTTGAACAATCAAGTGAGTGGACAGTTTAAATCAAAAACTGATTCTTCTGGAAAATTCATGGTTCTAAAAATGAAAATCCTCCCAGAAAATAATCTTTTTTATGAAATCTATTTCTTAACTGAAAATACATATGTTTCTGTAAAATTTTTCCGAAAACTCAATTATGTTTATAAGACTCTGAGCTTTTCTATAAACTGAGTTCCCGTGAAAACTCTTTTGTAAATCTTATCATTTATGAAATATCTATTTTTGGCAATCTGTTTCTGAAAACCTACTTCTGAGAAATCTGTATCCGAATAACTGGCGCATAGGGGCGTTATGTCTCGTCGTCCCCCATACGTAAAATCTGACCCTTGGGGGCGTCCCTCCATATGAAAATATTTGGTGGTCTTGGGGCGTTACGTCTCACCATCCCCCAAGCCACAAATCTGAAGTCAGAGGTACGAATCTATGCTACCCTCCTAACTCAAAATCTGAGATCTATAGGCATCAGTCATCCCTAGTCCTGAACTACGTGTGCACACGATATCTTTATCCGTCAATTCCATATATGTGTCAAGTTACAAATGAGGTGGGTTTTTCCCACATGCCTCGAAAAATAATAAAACTCAACTTTGAAAATCAATTTTTCTAAAAATATTATTATTCGTAAAATATTGTAATAAACTTATCTTTCTGAAACATGCTCTTCCTTAAAACATCTTAAATAAATCTGGCTAACGCACTATGTTCTTAAAAGTAAGTCTGGTATCAAAATATATAAGTAAATACATTTAGAGATAAGGGTCCACTCACATATTTTGGAATCTGGCTGGCATTGTTTCACTTCGTCAAAGAACTTAGGGTTCCTATCGATAATCTATAATCTTTAAATTTGGTTAGAATATAAGTCGTGAAAATGCTTCAGAATTGTATTACGTTTCTTCGTTCAACTAATCTATAATCACCTCATGATGTATAATACTTGCAACATGTCATAATGCATGTATAAGTGTCAATAAGAAACCCTTATGGTGGCCTCTAACATCCTAAGATGAAATTGGAATGGCTAAAACTATTTTCTGAAACACTGGTCACGCATCGCAACACTGGCCCAAGGGCGTCAGGACGCTCATATAAGTAGCTGAGACAGTGAACATCCCATGTTTTCATGTCGCGACGTAAGGGTTGGGGGGAATGACTCACACATGTGTCGCGACGCTAAGGGCTAAGCATCATGATGTCGACCAAACAGAGATGAGGCAGTGAGCTTCCTATGCTTTCTGCATCACGACACTAGTCGTTGGGCGTTGCGATGCTCACGTTCCATAACCGAATCATGGAGAAATTTTCCATTACGCGACATGATGCAGGGTTTACGCGTCGGGATGCTAGCCTGTATTCAGGACCCAACTTTCATCTTTACCTTCAATCTCAACTTCTACAACATTACTCAAGCAATAACAATAATAAGTATCCAAAATATCATCAATATCACCCTCTAACATCATCTCACATCCATTCTATAGACCCCACTTAGTTTTATACCCAAAGATTTTATAAATTGGGATTTTCTCATAATCACCATTCTCTTAACACAATAATCATTCAATCATCATCAAACTCAAGCTAACAACATACTACAATTATCAAATCATCAAAACTCAACGTAATAGTCGTGGACCTCAGATAACTTACAAGTTATCGGGATTATAGGGTGTTATAAATTCTCCCTCCTAAATATGATTTGTCCTCGAATCCCTTCCAATGTTGAACTTCTTAGGTTCGTCTTGGTTTGAAGATATCTGATTTTTGATACTTTTATCTTCCTTTACTTGCTTTCTGCTATTCTTGCTCAAGAACTCAATACTTTGATTTCTGAGAATCTCTTATCCCGGTATGCTCTATTCGATTCTTGTTTTAACATCTGATTTATTGTACATTCTGCTCCAAAGTTTGTGGGCTTTAGTGAATAATTCATTGAATTCTTGACTGAGAGATAATTCATCGTTCTCATTCCATGAAATTTCTACTGAGTACCCCATTTCTAGACTTTTAATTTATGCTCAACATTCTCCAACCTTCTTCTCTACGTGAGCTATTAGTTCTTAAATTGGCATTCGTGGTCTGCCGTCCCATACACCTCGGTTCCACTTATGTTTGAAACCTTTTATATCTCTTGCCATGACAACTTAATTCTTAAATATCACTTGGAACTTCTGGTACCCTTCACAGTTAATGTATCACTGTTGTACTTCCGAATCCCTATAAGTACTAGTGCTTTCTATCGTTAGGCTTTTTCTTATCCTACTCCCATTCTGGGTGTAAATGTATAAAAGAAATAACCTTACTAAGTACTTCCTTACTGCCACATACTTGATCTGATTCTAGCTTTCATTCTCATAATTTAGCTATTTAACTCTCTATTTTCCTTTCACTAAGCTTCACTGCTTTTCGGCTCTATTCTTCAAGTTATCATATCTCTGTCTATCTGTGGTTCAAGTATTGTGATAAGTGCACGAAAGTGTGATTTGAACATCGCTAACTCGGCTTAATTATCATGTATTTAATCTTAACTAGAGTTTATTTTGTGCTTTATTATTAGGAGCAATGGAATATGAAGTTTGGATCAATTATGCGTGTTTCGGGACCTAGCAGACGCATCAGAAGCACACGGGAAAATCTGAATCGCAGAATCAGAGAAACCAGAAAACCGGCCACGTGTCGCGATGCGCAAAGGCCACGCGTCGTGACACGGAAGCGTATTCCAGGGTTTTTTGTTTAGTTCATTTTTACGAAAATAAGGCCTCCAGGAATTCTCTATATAAACCCAAGCTCGTCCAAAACCCTAAGGGAGAGAAAAGAGGAGAGAAAAAGAGAAGAAACACACAACAAAGAGCCGAAAACACATATTTGAGATTAAAGAATGAAGAAACTTCGCGCCAGACAGGATGTTGCTGCAATCTCTTCAGGCTGTTGGGTTTTCTAGGTCAAACCAAGATCTAATTAAGTGATGAAAAGTGCGAATACAATAAAGTAAAGTTGCGGAAATACTCACTTTGATCGGATTTGCGATCCGAAGAACACAAAAAAATTCTTGCTCCTTGAAGCTCTCAGCCAAGTTCCATTTTGTGCTCCATGGATGTCCTCCAAGCTCCAAGCTTTGATTTGAGATTCCATGCTCATGAATGGGTTTCCCTATCACCTTCGTAAGACCCCTTGGTGTGCTAGCGCTCTTGAAGATTTGCAACAAATCTTCTTCTTCTTTCTTTCTAACTCTCGGCTAAGAGAGAAAATGGAGAGAAAAATGGCACCAAGTGTCGTGAGTGAGAGATGAGAGAAAATGGTTCAAAAATCTTGTGTTAGGGAGAGAGAGAGAGAAGTGTTATGTTGTATTTGTTTTTCAAAAAACTAATACCAATTACCAAATTCAAAATTTGGTACAAGACTTTAAAGTCTTCAACCACTTCCATCAATCAAAGATGACAATGTGTCAATCACTAAAAAGGTGACAAGACCTCCATCACTTGAATGACTGATGATATGATGCGTGATGTGACTTGTGGGCTGCACTTAAATTCAAAATGCGAGTGGGCCCGCAAACACTCCCGGGCTCGGGCTTGCTAATTCCGAATTAACGAATTTTTCATTGCGACGTAATTAAATAAAATTTAATTAAATAATTATGCCTAGAAAAATTATTATTCACGTCGCTAGCGAATTAATTCTAAATTAACTCGTTTGCCCGAATTAAAATCCAATTTTAATTCCGCGTCGAAATTTAATTTCGTATAATATATCGAATATATTATTTTATCGATTAATTCCAAATTAATTGTTCTCTCTCATTAAATAATGTTTTATCCCAGATAAAATATCTCCGAAATTAATCCTAGATTAATTTTCTCTCTCTAATAATTAATCCCAGATTAATTATGCTCGAGTCATATATCATCGGTGAATCTTTGGGAAACAACCTATGAGATCCCCGGATTTGTTGGCAGTAAATCCGGTCGTCGGACTATCCGAACATGTACGTATCTAGTACTACATTTTTACTGATTTACAAGACACGGTTGGCTTCTAGCAAAGCACCGTGCCTACAAAATTCTCCAGAAATATTCTTAAAGGAATATGTAATCTGTATCAGCCATAGTATATGAAGTATTGCGTATTGCGATCCAGTATCGGATATCACGTGCTAGGCCTGGGGCTAGAATTGTGTCTACCCCGTACGAAGTACATATCAGATCTCTAGTAACTAGTCTCTATAATCGGATAAACATGACCTAGTCATATTATCCCGTTAGCTGCAGCATATAAGAGCACCAGTTCTGTATCCTACGTGACCATCGTCTCCATATGAATGGAGTGATACTTCCATCTTGACATCACACCCAATACACTACGATTCTCAATATACCCAGAAGAGGTGTACACAGAACTTGTTAAAGCCCTAGACGACCAAAACCAAAGTATATTGATTGTCGCAAGTATTAGCGATGTAAGTCTCATGTTAAGACCAAATACACCTACCCTGATTCGTACTTGTGTGAAAATAGGATCTAGGGCGACGCATGCTATCCCGGGCTCGCGGCCCAGTTGGGAATACGGAGTAGCCACGGGGGACTAAACCGGAGAATAATGGAGTCGCCACCCGGTGTGAACCGGGAAAATGAGATTTAAGGACGCACTCACCCCTCACAAGGGAAGACCTCAAACCGTTGGGTTCGGAATGGTCCCTTACTTATGTCACTTGTAATGAAAGGATTTATGTAATAATTTAATCAAGTTTAAGTAACACTTATTTCCAAGAGTATCATGCTTCTAAATTCACATGCATGAAATTAATCATCACAACATGCAACATCACATGGCAATCTCATGAACATATTTCAATCATATGATATGGAAAACAAAGAACAACCTAATCATGCTTGAGTACTATCTCATGAATATATTAACCAAATAACATGCTAACAGCCTAATCATGCTTGAACATCATCCCAATAACACATCGAATGGATAAATGCAGGAATACAAATAATATGATTGACTACATAATGCAAGAAAGATCAACCAAGAGGCAATTATGCCTGAATATGATGAGACAGACTCAGTTCAGTGTGTGCGCGTTCGTGTAGCGTTCGTCGTAAACGCGTTCGAACGATAAACAGAAGGTTCACGTTCGTGTAGCGTTTGATAACGCGTTCGAACAGTACCAGACCTGATGATACAAAATGCATGCGCGTTCAAGTAGCGTTTGTAAAACACGTTCGAACGGGAAACAGAAGGTTCGCGTTCGTATAGCATTCGATAACGCGTTCGAACGGATCCAGACCAGATGAAACAAAATGCATGCGCATTCGAGTATCGTTTTTATATACCACAAGAGGCGACACATTTTCCATTTCATTCAAGCCACAACATGCATCCACAAATGACTCTCATGCAAATAGAATTCAATAGACAATCAAAAGACGAATATAAGCTAATAAGAAAAGTGCTCTCAGGTCTAACCTTTTAAATCACCTCTCGGATGCACGGTACACGATCGTCGGAAGGGTGGATGCTCCGCAACTCTTCCGGTTCACTGGTTCACTGCTCTCGTTCGTTTTGTCTTACTGTTTTGAGTCATCGTTCTCCGTCTTTTGCTGCTATTTTTGACTCCGATTCGCTGCCGTTTTGCTACTGTTCTGCTGCTGTATTTTAGTTACTGTTCTTGGGATGTTTTGGCTACTGTTTTGGGTGTGATTTTTGGTGGTGTTATGGTGGTTCGGGGCTATTTTGATGAGGTAAAGGGCTGTTCGGGATGTGTTTTGGTCAAGGCAATGAGGGTTCTTTGGTTTGTGATCTTCGGTTATTGAGAGTGAGGGAGAGTTGTGTCAATAAGCTTGGCTGTTTCTTGTGTGTGTTGTCATTTTCATGTGAGTTGTATGTATATTATGTGTATGAGCTAGGAGAGGCTTTTCTTGTATGAATGAGCTAGCTTAGAGGAGGGTGGTGAATGGTTCTTTTTATAGGCAAAGGCTAGGGTTTCTAGGTAAGGAAGGGAATCAAGTAAATAAGGGAGATATTTTGATTGGTTTATGAAAGGAATGGATCTTGTGTAATTGGTGGGTGAATATCTTAATTAAGGAATTAAAATATTTGATTGATTTTAATGTTTATTTTAATTTGGTATGTGATTTTTGGATTTGTTTTGATTTCACCATGTGTTAAATATGTGTTTTAAGTGGGCTTGGGCGTGTGGGCCAAGGCTTGGGCGAATTGGGCTTGATGTGAGGCTAGCAGCAAAACCAGAATTACCGACACCGTTCGAATGCTTCCTCGAACGCGGCATGAACGCCCGCAATCTGTTTGGCGTTCGAACGTATACACGAACGTAGTACGAACGAAAATAGTGAAACTTGTTTATTCTGAATTTCCCCTTCTGATGTCCGTTTTCCGTGACCTCCATGACCTTAAAAGGTAGTGTCTCCAAATGAGACTCATCATAGGGACTTATATGCAAAAATGCAGTGCCTACAGTACTTCCATAGTAGTCATACTACCAATGGAATTCCGAGGGGTCTATCCAGAGCGAAGCTGTTCCCGTACCATCGGTAAACACAACCTCTTATCACACTTGCATAATTATCCAATACTTAAATATATGAGAACTATGTCGTTATGCTCCCACAATGCGCACAAGTGCCAATACTAGTCTATTCAGCATTATCGATTTCCAATCTCGATAATACTACGACTAGGGATGTTTTAATGATTAAACCTTAGTGGATTAATATTGTCTCATATCTTATTAATCCGGTACTAATCATATGGACTTTTATCATTTATATATCTTGGTAATCCAATTACAAATGATAAAAGAGCAATTTCCTTTGTCACATAGTTAATTTGTACAACAACACAATGTTCTGTACAAATAGTGATGCTAGGTCATAATTGTCCAACAATCTCCCACTTGGCCTATAGCCAACCACTCAAGTGTCCTACACTTGAACTACGTACGGTTCGCTCAAACTTCTACTGAAGAAAGGCTTTTGTCAGTGGATTTACAATGTTATCATCTGATGCGATTTATTCGATCATCACTCGCCACGATGTATGATCCGACGTATCGGATGAAATATTTGAAGTACATATTTGGATCGTTGATGAGACCATTAATTCTTTAGCTTGTGTTGTAGCCTAGCTCAGCTGCTAACAGAACTACACCTAATCTTATTAGGATTATTATAGATCCCGAAGGATTATATTGATGCCTCAGCTGCAGCAATATTCCGCTTTTGTTGTTTATTCGGCAATATTATCTTGCTCGGAAGATTTCCAGCTCAATGTTTCGTTATTCAAACTATATAATACCATTTTACGACTTATAGTCGTTTTTGTCGGTTTGGAAACTTACAGCAGTGATCCCAGTCACTTCAAGTTCTTATTCTCCATAGTTTAAGACATCATCCTTAGTTCATCTAAGATACTTAAGAATGTTCTTAACATCAATCCAATGACTATCACTTGGATTGGCCTGATTGTGACTCCATATGCTGAAAGCATATGAGACACCAGGTCACGTACATTTATTTCATTGCACGAGTTCTCGGAGAGTACCAACAATTTTTAGATCTATCCTAGTAGATCTTATTCCTAGAATAAAGGTTGTCTCTCCAAGTATTCTACGGAGAATTTTCATGAAAGCAAGCTTCACCGACTGTTATATGAGAAATTCATTTCCAAGAAATGATATATCATCATTATTAGGACAGTCACTGTCAGTGCGCTCCCACTAACCTCCTTAGATACACAAGAATCATTTTCTTTTGAATTAAATCATATATCATATGATTACATCAAAATGATAGTTCCAAGAACGCATGCTTGCTTCCATCCGTAAATGGATCGATTAACTTGCAAACCTTGTTTACTTGTTTGGTACAACAAAACCGTCAGGATGTCTCTAAACATCTCCAAAAGGTTTCCGTTTAAGGAAAAGCGATTTTGACGTTCAGCTGCCACATTTCATAAATGAAACATGCAGCATTAGCAAGCATTATCCAAATGGATTTACACCATGGCAACAAGTAAAAGGTTTCATCGTAATCGACACAATGTTGATAACGATACCTTTTTGCTACATGCCTAGCTTAGTACGTTGTATGTTGCCATCCTTGAAGAATTATATAGTACCAATAGGCACAATGCCTTCCGGTATATCAACCAGTGTCTAAACTTAGTTGGTATATATGGAATCCATTTCGGACATCATGGCACTTTGCCACGAAAGGAGTCGATACCTTGTATCACTTTCTCATACGTAGTCGGTTCGTGTTCCTCAATAAGATTGACATCGTTACAAGGTGAGATCAGAAACCCATACCTCCCATGTTATTTTTCTGACTCTCTCCGACTTACGCGGTTCTTGTGTATTCGAAGATTGTGGTACAGTTTCATCCCTGATGAATTGTTTGTGTTCCATTAAGGAATCGGTGCCTGGAACAGTATTACTCCGATTTTTCATCGAGTTTACTTTCCTCCACTTACCACTGCATATAGGTATTCCTCTTAGGAAAACCGCATGGCGAGCAACAATTATATTGTTCTCTTATGAGTTGTATAAGTACTATACTTTTGGTTTCCCTAGGATAACCTACAAATTAGGCACTTATCCGATTTGGGTTCTAGTTTGGTATCATCCAAACATATGGCCAGCATTCCCAAATCATCAGGAATGAGAAAACCGTTTTCTTCCTGTTCATATCTAATATGAAGTCTGTCAAACAGATTTTTATGTAACCTTATTCAAAATAAGTTTTGCCATTGTTTAATGCGTATCCCTAGAAGGAAAAGGTAGCTCAGAGCGACTTATGATTAACCTGATCATGTCCAACAAAATTCGGGTTGCCGTTTGGACACACCGCTCAAATTGAGGTGTTCCGGGAGGAGTCCACTGTGAAAGAATACTATACTCTTTCAGGTAATCAAGAAAATTATTGCTTAAGTATTTTCCACATGGTCTAACCGTGATGGTTTTAATACTCTAGCCGATCTTGTGTTTTACTTCGTGTCGAACACTCTTGAATTTAATCAAAAGTTTCTGATTTATGTTTCAAAAGACACCATAACCATAACGCGATGCCACATCCGTAAAGGTTACGAAGTGTTCATATCCACCTCTAGCCTAGCTAGACATGGGCCTACTTACGTCACTATGAACGAGGCTAACAGATCGGTGGCACTTACACTTTACCAAGTAAAGGTGTTTCAGGCACTTTGCCCAATAAACTAGATTCGAGACTTTATTTGAATAAAATCAAATCCGTCCTAGTATCTACTCTTCGAAAGTGTGGATATACGAGTGTTGTTTATGTGTCCCAGACAACAATGCCACAAATAAGTCTCATCTGATTTATTCAGTTGAGGCTATTTGTGTCATGTTATACGTTTGAGACATTTATATTCAAAATATAAATACTGTTATTCACATCTAATGTGTTTATCTCAATATCATCTTTATAAAATAAAACACTTTAGTGTTATAGAATATAAAGGTATACCTGCAACGGGTTAAACTCGATATAGAGATAATATTTTCTAGTCAAACTAGTTACATTATAACAGTTTCCTAATTTAAGTATACACCCGAATGGTAGTTCCTAAACTTAGTTTCTACGGTTAAAACAGCGATTGTCGTCCGTTTCCGACTCGTAGGTAAATCTCAACTGAAGTTAGTCTCCTACTTACAGCAGATTCCGCACATCAGTACATATCTTATGTACAACACTAGTATCAAAATCCAATTTTGAAACTAATAGTGAACATGTTTAAACAAACATATTTGAAGCCGGAGCCTTGCCCTCTTCACTTCCTTCATGTCTGCCTTGTCCATACGGCAGTCACGCTTTAGTGACCCCGTTTGCCACAATTTTAGGCAGGCAATCTTGGGATATGTCATTTGTCTTCCTAGAAGACTGTGATGATTTTACCTTTGCCCCTTTTAGAAGCTCTGGCTTGCCTCCTAGAGCATAGCCATTAACTCTCCAAGAGTTTACTCTTGGTTCATAATGAACCTGCCCCAGCTTTCGGGTAGAGACTGTAAGATCAAATCTTTGGTAGTCTCGGCCACGTAGGTAATGCCCAGCTAACCTACTTATTGATGTCAGCAATCATCTACGACACCTAGTACTCGACAGATGTACCATCTGACATTCACGAGCGTAAGAGCTTCTATTGAAATTTGTACTTCTAAGATCTAAGAATAGATCTATGAAGATCTTTAATTTCAACATCATGTTATAAGGATCTAATCCTTAGTTTTGACGACAAAATTAAAGTGTCATTGCATTTGCATAAGGATTGATCACTAAAGTTATCATCACATGAATCTTCCAAAGATCATGTTCTACTATTTGCTCAACTTCGGGCTTAGGCCGAGATGTCATTCTATCAAATAGAATAACTTCTCAGTTCCCAGGACTATCTGAGGTTCTATTCCCAATTTGAAAATTAAAGCCATTTAAAGACATTTTTCTCCCAGGATTATGTTTTTAAACGCTAATCTTTCAATTATCTTGATTGCTATAGTCCAACTATCCAATCAACGATTTCGGGTACTAGAATATATAATGGATTGCTATAGTCTAACTATATAATCAACTATAATTTAATTGGTTAAATTCAAATATATTGATTACTATAATCCATTATATAATCAACTATAAATTGAAGTAGTTTGAATACAGTCCAACTGTTTAATTAAAACAACGATTAAATATTAGTCCAACTAAATGTATTAATGTAATGACGAAAAATTGAAATGACGCGCGTATTGGCAAGTATCTAAACGAACTTATGTAATGACGACGAAAAATGAAATGAGCGCGTATTGGCAAGTATCTAAACGAACTGCAAATTTAATACTTTCCTCCCCATATTTTTCAGCGAGCCTCTAACCCTCTGTTGAGTACTCGGGAAACCTAGTTTCCTAGTGGGCTAGGATCCCGTTAAATAAACACCAACCTTGACTTTGGCCAACAAGCTATATGATATTTAACTAGGTAGATCTCTAAGATCAATTGGATCTCATCCAATTCCTAGATCCAGTAGGTGGATATCCAAATCTGAAACATATATCTTATATATGCCAATATATCCAATATATTGCCTAACCTTTTTCCTCTGAATCGACTAAGCCTTGGCTTTGGCATAACAAGCTTAATGATTCTAGTTAAGCGGGACCCGTTGACTTTGGAAAGATTCGTAATCGATGTCGATGGACAAGAAGTGATCTTGACTTTGGCTAAAAAAATCACAACTTGGACAAGACATGCGTTATAGAACAAAGCCTTCATGATTCAAACACATCCGCGATGGACAAAGGTCTTGACTTTGGCCAACAAACCAGTGCCAATCTTGGATCTTGAGAATGAATCATTCAATAGAAGGAAAAACGCTTAATATATATTGATGGTTTTTTCGCGTAATTGGCAACCAATTAATTATATTTGATTAGGTCTCATCATACACCCCTTAAGCATGTATTCTAAAAGCATAAAAGGCGGGGTAAATAAATTAATAAGATATGGCGGATGGATATTTAAAACACTTTGGTCCTAGAACAAATCTCTCCATTTCCTCTCTCCCGCGAGCACATTCTTACTTTACCCAATTACATAACACTTCTAAAGAACGTCATTTACATTGAGGGGAATAGGTGAGAAGAGAAATACAAAGAGTCAAAGAGGTAATAGGCTGGACACGCAGGTCCAATTTTAATAATTCTAAATTTATTTCAACAATTTCCAAAATTACCCTCACCCATCTAATATCCATATGATATACATTATTCATACATCACATCAATGGGCTTTCAATTAATTTATAAGGCATGGACTTTGGCAACCAAAGCCCAATAAGGAATCACCCTATGCCAAAATCAATTTAGGCCATAAGCCCAATTATTAAAATATTTAAAGGCCCATTTAATCATATTTGGACTTTATGGAAATGGTTTTAGGCCCAATTGGATCTAACCAATTAACCTAAACCAAACTCGGCCCAACCAAGCCCATTAAGCCCAAATACAACTTTATAAGCCCAATCCCAGATTTAGCCCAAATAATTAAATTGCTTAAAATTCCAAATATCACAATTCAATTAACTAAAGTGTATAGCCATAAATTATTCAAATTAACATTTCCAAACACCAATTTACATAATTTAATTATGCTTATCATCATCAACACATGTCAAATATATGAATCAAAAAATCAATTCATTTCCATGCTAAATGGTCACGGCAATTTAGGTTTTATTGTCCAATTCTGATTTCAATCAATTGAATCTCAAATCAACTTATCCCAAGTCTTTCAACTCATCCAATGATCAAAAACACAAAATTACCATGACATTTAGGGCACTCAAACTTTCGGCCAAGCCAAACATTTGGGGAAAAATTAATCCAATTCAATTTTCATCAAATTGATCACATATAACTCCAAGTTATCATCATTCAAGCATACTCAATCAAACAATTTCATCAAATCATGCTGTGGGACACAGAAACTGGGCGACGCATGCTGTTTCGGGCTCGCGGCCCGGTTGGGACGGGGAGTAC
>SKCR01012527.1:0-12447 GCA_019454045.1 Zanthoxylum bungeanum
ACAATTATGACCCATAACGTCACTATTTGTAAAAGACATTATAGTTTATCTACAAATTAACTATGTGACAATAAAAATTGCTATTTTATCATTTTGTAATTAGATTACTTGAATATATAAATGATAAAAATCCTTATGATTAGTCCGGATTATAAGATAAGAGACAGTATCAATCCACTAAGGTTTAATAATTAAATATCCCTAGTCGTAGTATTATCGAGACTGGACATCGATAACCAGAATAGACTAGTATTGCACTTGTGCGCGTTATGGGAGCATAACGACATAGTTCTCATATATTTAAGTATTGGATACTTATGCAAGTGTAATAAGATGTTGTGTTTACCGATGGTAGGGGAACAGCTTCACTCTGGATAGACCCTGCGGAATCCCATTGGTAGTATGACTATGTGTCTATGGGAATCCGCATCAGGGTAGGTGTATTTGGTCTTAACTGAGACTTACATCGCTAATACTTGCGATAATCAGTACGCTTTGGTTTTGGTCATCCGGGACTTTAACAGGTTCTGTGTACGCCTCTTCTGGGTTTATTGAGAATCATAGTGTATTGGGTGTGATGTCAAGACGGAAGTATCACTTCAGTCATATGGAGATGATGATCACGCAGGGATACAGAACTGGTTCTCTATTATGTTGCAACTATCGGGATAATATGACAAGGTCATGATTATCCGATTATAGAGACTAGTTGTTTTTGATCTTATATATGCTTCGTACGAGGCAGACACTAATCCAGCCCCAGGCCTTGCATGTGACATCAGATACTGGATTACAATACGTAATACTACGTATACTACACCTGACAAATATTATATATTCCTTAAAGAATATTTCTGGAGAATTGGGCAGGCACGACGTTTTGCTAGAAGCCAACCATGTCTTATAAATCGGTAGAAACGTGGTACCGGGTACGCACGTATTCGGATGGTCTGACGACCAGATTTACTGCTAACATATCCAGGGATCTCATGGGTCGCTTCCCAAAGATTCACCGATGACGTATGACTCGAACAGAATTAATCTAGGATTAATTATGAGAGAGAGAAATTAATCTAGGATTAATTACGGTGAGAATTTATCTGGGATAAAATTCAAATAGAAGAGAGAGAACAATTACTTTGGAATTAATCTATTAAATAATATATTCGATATATTAAATGAAATTAGATTTCATAACGGAATTAAAATTGGATTTTAATTTGGGCGAATGAATTAATTTAGAATTAATTCGCGAGTGACTTTAATAATAATTTTGCTAGGCATAATTATTTAATTCAATTTGATTTAATTAAGTCGCAACGGAAAATTCGTTAATTCGGAATTAACGAACACGAGCCCGGAATGTGTTTGCGGGCCCACTCGGATTTTGAATCAAGTGGGGCCCACCACAAGTCACATCACTTGTCACTTTACTTACCTTTATGGTGATGGAAATTGGTATTTTGGTGATGGCTTGTAAAACACTCCATTTTGAAAAGGTGAAAGACTTTTACCAAATCTTGGATTTGGTATATGTTTTGATTTTTTGGAAATCATTTTGACTTAAAACTTTTCACTCTCTCATTTTCCCTTGTAAAACCGAAACCACTCTCCCTCTCTTGGTTCTCCATTGCCGAGAGTTACAAAGACACAAAGGAAGTTTTGTTGCAAAATTTTCAAGTGCTAGCACAAAAGGGTCATTCAAGGGTGATATGGAAACCTTTCCCATTGAGTTTGGAATCAAACATCAAGCTTGGAGCTCAACATACAAATCAAAAGAGGAGCTTGGAGCACTTCAAATGAGAAAAAGTTTTGAACTTTCCACCTACATCCAATCCGTTCAATGTAAGTATTTCTGCTACTTCTTTGCGTATTCACACATGTTTTATGCTTAAATGATCTTGGGATTGATCTTAGAGAACCAACAATGGTATCAGAGCCTATTTAAGCATGAAATTGAATTAGGGTTCATAATCTTGAATTTGGGTATTTTTGCTTGGAGCATGATTTTATCAAATTGATTGTTTGAGTATGCTTAGATTATGATAACTAAGAGTTATGCATGATTAATTTTATGAAAAAATTAATTAGATAATTTTTCCCAAATTATTTGGCTTGGCCGAATACTTTGGACCTTGTACCTCTTGGTGATTTTTGTTTTTTAGACCATTGGATGTTTTAAAATGCTTGGATATATTGATTTGTGATTTAATTTGATTGAAATCAAAATTGATTGAAAAAATCCCATGATTGCCGTGAATGAAAAACATGTTAATGACTTTTTTGTTTCAATAATTTTGGACATGTATTGAAAATAATAAAGCATGATTAATTAATTAAATTGGGTTGTTTGGAAATGTTAGTTTAATGATTAATTATGGTACACTTAATTAAATAAATTGTGATATATTTGGAATATTAGAATTTAATAAATTAGGCTTAATTTGGAATTGGGATAAGATTGTTATATTTGGGCCTTATGGGCTTGGTTGGGCCAAGTTGGTTTAGGACAATTAGATTGGATCCAAATTGGGCCTAAAACCATTCCGTTAAGTCCAAATATAATAAATGGGCCTTTTAAATTTAATTGGGCCTAATGGGCCAAAATTAATTTTTATGGCAAATTGGGTGATTCCTTAATTGGGCCTTGGCATTTGGGTTTGACCCATATTGGCCAAAGCCTATGCCTTATGAAATTAATTAAAAGCACATTGGACTTTAAATTAAATTGACATTTGATGTTAATTGGGCTTTGAGACCCATTAATATTAGATTTAGAATCTAAATCATAAAGGCACATTAAAAGTGTAATTATTTAATTTGGAATTAAATAAAGAATTAGTATTGAATACAAATTAAATTGGATTTAAAATTGTAGTTCAATATAATTAGAGAATACACATTTTGAGTACTTATTCTCAAACGAGTTGGACTCGCGCAATCAAATCGTTGTTTGAACATTGGATGATCACTTAATTCAAAGATTAATTAATTGGATTAGATTGATTGAATAACATGCTTTGTGTGAATACATGGATGTATTGTATGAATAATGTATATGAGATGGATATTGGATGGGTGAGAGCAATTTTGGAAATTGTTGTAATAAATTTAGAATTTATTAAATTGGACCTGCGTGTCCAGCCTTTATCTCTTGAATTCTTTGTAATTCTCTTCTCACAATTCCCCTCATGTAATGAGGTTTCTTTATTGTATTATGTAATTGGGTAGAAGTTAGAATGGTGCTAGCCGGGGAGAGGAAATGGAGTGATTTGTTCTAGGAACAATTTGTGAGATATCCATCCGCATATCATTATTATTTTATTTATCGCGTCTTATTATGCCTTTAGAATGCATGCTTAAGGGTGTATGATGAGACCTAATCAAAGATAATTAATTGGTTGCCAATTACGCGAAAAACCCTCAATCAAATATTAAGCGTTTTCCTTCCATTGAATGGTTATTTCTCAAGATCCAAGATTGGCATTGGTTTGTTGGCCAAAGTCAAGATCAATTTCCATCACGGATGTGTTTGAACCATGAAAGCTTTGTTCCATATCCCATGTCTTGGGCAAGTTGTGATTTGTTGGCCAAAGTCAAGGTCACTTCTTGTTCATCGACATGGATTACAAAGTTTTCCAAGGTCAATGGGTCCCGCTTAACTGGAATTATTAAGCTTGTTGAGCCAAAGCCAAGGCTTAGTTGATTCAGAGGAAAAGGTTAGGAAATATATTGGATATATTGGCATATATATTGTTATATGTTTCGGACTTGGAGGTCCACCTACCGGATCTAGGAATTGGATAAGATCCAATTGATCTTAGAGATCTACCTAGTTAAATATCATACAGCTTGTTGGCCAAAGTCAAGGTGTGTGTGTTATTTAACGGGATCCTAGCCACTAGGAAACTAGGTTTCCCGAGTACTCAACAGAGGGTTAGAGGCTCACCAAAAAATAGTGGGAGGCCAGTATTGAATTTGCAATTTCGTTCAAATACTTGGCATTACGCGCTTTCAAATTATTTCGTCATTTTATGTATTTATTAGTTGGACTAATATTTTATTATTTTCTTGTAACAGTTGGACTGTACCCAAATATCGTTAATTGAATAGTTTGACTATTGCAATTAAGATGGCTGGAAAGATCGGAGTTAGAGACATTATCATGGGCAAAAATGTCTTTAATGGCGTAAATTCTTGACTGGGATATGAACCTTAGGATTGTCCTAGGGGCTGAGATAATGCTCTATACGATAGAGAGACCTCTCGGGCCTAAGCCCGGAAATGAGCAGCCATTTGAGCTTGAACTTTGGAAGACTCATAGCGATGACAACTCAACCGCTCAGTCCATCATGCTCACTGCAATGACCCCTCAATTTCGTTGCCAAAACAAGAGATTGGATCCCTATACTTTGATGGAAAAATTGATGGACCTTCATCGATCTAACCTTAGATCGCAAAGGTATGAATTGCAGAAGAATCTCTTTCACTCTCGAATTTTAGAGGGTACATCTGTCGAGCACCATGTGTCGCAGATGATTGCTGACATTGAACAGCTGGGTCATCTAGGCATAACCTTTGCTGCTGAGACTTCTATAGATTTGATCTTGCAGTCTCTTCCCGACAGCTGGAGCGGGTTCATCATGAACTACAATATGATGAACCAAGACCATACTCTTGGAGAGTTGATGACAATGCTACGTGAAGCAGAAAAAGAGTTATTGAAGGGCAAAAAGCGTGAGGCGCACTTTGCTTTAACATCTCAGTCTCCCAAGGCTTGGCCGATGGCTACTGGAGGTGTAAAGAAGAAGAAGAAGAAAAATGGCAAGGCCAAATCGTCAAAGTATTCTAGGAAGGTAAATGACAAATCCCAAGATGTATGCCTGCATGTGGCAAATGGGGTCACTAGAAGCGTGACTGCCGTGAGTACAAGGCGCATATAAGGAAATCAAAGCGGGCAAGACACCTGGCTTCAGGTATGTTTGTTATAGAAATAAACATGTCTACTTCTAGTTTTAAAAATTGGATTTTTGATTCTGGTTGTGGTACTCATATATGTACTGATGTGTAGGATCTGTATATTAGCAGGAGACTGGCCTCATAGGAGATTGATCTACGAGTTGGAAACGGGACCAGGGTCGCTGTTTGGCTGTAGGGACTTATATTTTGGAACTGCCCTCGGGGCATGTACTAAACTTATCACACTGTTATTATGTACTTAGTTTGACTAGAAATATTATATCTGTATCTTTATTAGCCCAATGTGGGTATACTTTTGTTTTTAGAAACACTGGGTGCTTTATGTATAAAAATGATATGGAGATATGCAGTGCTGATGTGAATTGGTCTTTATATTTTGAATATAAATCAATCTCAAAACATATAATTAACAAACAAAAGGCTTAAACTAAGTAACAAAGATGAAACTTATATATATGGCATTGTTTATGGGACACATTAACAAGACTCGCATATCCACACTTTCGAAGAGTGGGTACTGGGACGGATTTGATCCAAATTCGTATATGACGTCTGCGAATCTTGTTATTAGGCAAAATGCCTAAAACACCTTTTAGCGGTAAAGGTGCACGTGCCACCGAACTGCTAGCCCTCGTTCATAGTGACGTATGTGGGCCCATGTCTAGCCAGGCTAGAGGTGGATATGAATACTTCGTAACCTTTACGGATGATGCATCGCGTTATGGTTATGTGTATCTTATGAGACACAAGTCGGAAACTTTTGAGAAATTCAAAGAGTTTCGACACGAAGTAGAAAAATAGACCGGTAAAAGTATTAAAACATTACGGTCGGCATGGGTGGAGAATACTTGAGCAATGAGTTTCACGATTACTTGAAAGAGTATGATATTCTTTCACAGTGGACTCCTCCCGGAACACCTCAATTAAATGGTGTGTTCGAACGGAGAAACCGAACTTTGTTGGACATGGTAAGGTCGATGATGAGTTGCACTGAGCTACCTATTTCCTTCTGGGGATATGCATTGAACAGTGTAATACTTATTTTGAATAAGGTTCCGTCAAAGTCTGTTCAACAGACTCCGTATGAAATATGGACAAGAAAGAAACCGGGTGTCTCATTCCTGAAGATTTGGGGTTGCTGGGCATACGTTAAACGTTTGGATGGTACCAAACTTGAACCCAAATTGGATAAGTGTCTATTTGTAGGTTATCCTAGGGAAACCAAAGGATATTACTTCTACAACCCATAAGAGAACAAAATATTTGTTGCTCTACATGCGGTTTTCCTCGAGAAGGAATTCCTAAATATAGTGATAAGTGGGAGGAAAGTAGAACTCGATGAAAATCAGAGTGATACTGTTCCTGGCACCGATCCCCTCACGTAATATGAATAGTTCATCAGGGATGAGACTGTACCATAATCTTCGAATACACAAGAACCTCGTAGATCAGGAAAGTCAAAAACAACTTGAGAGGTATGGGTTTCTGATTTCACCTCATGTAGATATTAATCTTATTGAGGAAGACGAACCAACTACGTATGAGGAAGCGATACAAGGTATTGTCTCTGGTTTATGGAAAGATGCCATGAAACCCGAAATGGATTCCATGTACACCAACCAAGTTTGGACACTGGTTGATGCACCAGAAGGCGTAAAGCCTATTGGTTGCAAATGGGTCTTCAAGAAGAAGACCGACATGGATGGAAACATACAAATGTACGAAGCTAGGCTTGTAGCGAAAGGGTATCTTCAACGACATGGTGTCGATTACGACGAAACTTTTTCACCTATTGCCATGATTAAATCCATTCGGATAATGCTTGCTATTGCTGCATATTTCGATTGCGAGATATGAAAAATGGACGTCAAAACCGCTTTTCTTAACGAAAACCTTTTGGAGGATGTTTATATGCAACAGCCTGACGGTTTTGTCATACCAAAACATGAAGATAAGGTTTGCAAGTTAAATCGATCCATTTATGGATTGAAGCAAGCATCGCGTTCTTGGAACCAACGTTTTGATGAGATCATAAAAGAATATGATTTCGTTCAAAACGAGGATGATTCTTGTATATATAAGAAGGTTAATTGGAGCGCACTGACATTTATTATCCTTTACGTTGATGATGTATTGCTTATTGGCAATGACATTCCCATGCTACAATCGGTGAAATCTTGGCTTTCATTAATATTCTCCATGAAAGATCTGGGAGAGGCAGCCTTTATTCTAGGAATAGAGATCTACAAGGATAGATCTAGAAAGGTGCTTGGACTCTCCCAGAGCACATACATTGACAAAGTGTTGAAGAGATTCAACATGGAAAAGTCTAAGAGGGGACTGTTGCCAGTGTCACATGGTGTCACTCTATCTAAGGGACATGTGTCCTAAAAATCAAGATGAGAGAGACAATATGAGTCGAATCCTGTTCGCTTCAGTAGTCGGATCGATCATGTATGCCATGATATGTACGCGACCTGATGTCTCCTATGCTTTGACATGTGTAGTCACTATCAGGCCGATCCAGGTGATGGTCACTGGGTTGTGGTTAAGAACATCCTTAAGTATCTTAGACGAACTAGGGATGCGTTCTCAATCTATGGAGAGATGGAGAACTTGAGGTAACTGGGTTTATCGACGCAAGTTTCCAAACCGATAAAGACGACTGTAAGTCACAATCTAGGTACATATTTTGTTTGAACAACGGAGCAGTAAGCTGGATATCTTCCAAGCAAGAGACTGTTGCCGATTCAACAACAGAAGCAGAATATATTACTGCAGATGAAGCAGCAAAAGAGGCAGTTTAGATCCGTAAATTCCTAATTAGATTATGAGTAGTTCTGTCAGCAGCTGAGCCCGTTCCATTATACTGTGACAATAACTGGGCTATAGCGCAGGCTAAGGAATCGCGGTCTATCAACGATCCAATCATGTTCTTCGACGTTTCCATCTGATTCATGAGATCATACATTGTGGTGATGTGAAGATCGAGGAGGTCGCATCAGAGGACAACATTGCAGATCCGCTGACGAAAGCTATTCCTCAGTAAAAGTTTGAGCGACATGTACATAGTTCAGGTGTTAGATACTTGAGTGACTGGCTATAGGCCAAGTGCGATAGTTTTGGACAATTATGACCCATAGTGTCACTATTTGTAAAAGACATTGTGGTTTTATACAAATTAACTATGTGACAATGGAAATTGCTATTTTATCATTTTATAATTAGATTACTTGAATATATAAATGATAAAAGTCCTTATGATAGTTCTGGATTATAAGATATGAGATAGTATCAATCCACTAAGGCTTTATCATTAAATATCCCTAGTTGTAGTATTATCGAGACTAGACATCGATAATGCGGAATAGACTAGTATTACACTTGTGCGCGTTATGGGAGCATAACGACATAGTTCTCATATATTTAAGTATTGGATACTTATGCAAGTGTAATAGGTGGTTGTGTTTACCGATGGTACGGGAACAAATTCGCTCTGGATAGACCCTGCGGAATCCCATTGGTAGTATGAATTTGTGTCTAAGGGAATCCGCATTAGGGTAGGTGTATTTGGTCTTAACTTGAGACTTTCATCGCTAATACTTGCGACAATCAATACGCTTTGGTTTTGGTCGTTCGGGACTTTACAGGTTCTGTGTACGCCTCTTTGGGTTTATTGAGAATCATAGTGTATTGGGTGTGATGTCTAGACGGAAGTATCACTTCAGTCATATAGAGATGATGATCACGCAGGGATACAAAACTGGTTCTCTATTATATTGCAACTATCGGGATAATATGACAAGGTCATGATTATTCGATATAGAGACTAGTTGCTTGTGATCCGATATATGCTTCGTACGGGGCAGAGACTTGCCAGCCTATCAGCCTAGCCTTGCATGTGACATCAGATACTGGATCGCAATACGCAATACTACGTTTACTACGTCTGACAAAGATTATATATTCCTTAAAGAATATTTCTGGAGAATTGGGTAGGCATGGCTCTTTTGCTAGAAGCCAACCATGTCTTGTAAATCGGTAGGAACATGGTACCGGTACGCAATGTGTTCGGATAGTCGACGACCGGATTTACTACCAACATATCTAGGGATCTCATGGGTCGCTTCCCAAGATTCAATGATGACGTATGACTCGAACAGAATTAATCTGGGATTAATTATGAGAGAGAGAAAATTAATCTAGGATTAATTACGGCGAGAATTTATCTGGGATAAAATTCAAATAGAAGAGAGAGAGCGATTAATTTGGAATTAATCGATTAAATAATATATTCGATATATTAAATGAAATTAGATTTCATAACGGAATTAAAATTGGATTTTAATTCGAGTGAATGAATTAATTTAGAATAAATTCGCGAGCGACTTTAATTGTAATTTTTCTAGGCATAATTATTTAATTAAATTTGATTTAATTAAGTCGCAATGGATTTCATTAATTCGGAATTAACGAACACGAGCCTGGAATGTGTTTGCGGGCCCACTCAGATTTTGAATCAAGTGGGGCCCACCACAAGTCACATCACTTGTTACTTTACTTACTTTATGGTGATGGATTTGGTATTTTGGTGATGGCTTGTAAAATATTCCATTTTGAAAAGGTGAGAACTTTTACCAAATCTTGGATTTGGTATATGTTTTGATTTTTTGGAAATCATTTTGACTTAACATTTTTCACTCTCTCATTTCCCTTGCAAAATCGAAACCACTCTCCCTCTCTTGGTTCTCCATTTCCGAGAGTTACAAAGACACATAGGAAGTTTTGTTGCAAATTTTTCAAGTGCTAGCACACAAAAGGGTCATTCAAAGGTGATATGAAAACCTTTCCCATTGAGTTTGAAATCAAACATCAAGCTTGGAGCCCAACATACAAATCAAAAGAGGAACTTGGAGCACTTCAAAGGAGGAAAAGTTTTAAGCTTTCCACCTACATCCAATCCGTTCAATGTAAGTATTTCCCCCACTTCTTTGCGTATTCACACATGTTTTATGCTTAAATGATCTTGGGATTGATATTAGAGAACCAACAGTATGTGGGCCCATGTCTAGCCAGGCTAGAGGTGGATATCAATACTTCATAACCTATACGGATGCTTCATCGCATTATGGTTATGTGTGTCTTATGAAACACAAGTTGGAAACATTTGATAAAATCAAAGAGTTTCGAAACGAAGTAGAGAAAAACAGACCAGCAAAAGTATTAAAACATTACGGTTGAACCGTGGTGGAAAGTACTTGAGCAATGAGTTTCTCGATTACTTGAAAGAGTATGGTATTCTTTCACAGTGGACTCCTCCCGGAACACCTCATTTGAGTGGTGTGTCCGAACGGAGAAACCAAACTTTGTTGGACATGGTAAGGTTAATGATGAGTCGCACTGAGCTAATAATTTCCTTCACGGGATATGCATTGAACAATGCAATACTTATTTTGAATAAGGTTCCGATAAATTCTGTTGGACAGACTCCATATGAAATATGGACAAGAAAGAAACCAGGTTTCTCATTCCTGAAGATTTGGGGATGCTGGGCATGTTAAACGTTTGTATGGTACCAAACTAAAACCCAAATAAGATAAGTGCCTATTTGTAATTGGTTATCCTAGGGAAACCAAATGATATTATTTCCACAACCCATAAGAGAACAAAATATTTGTTGCTCTCCATGCGGTTTTCCTTAGAGGAATTCCAAAATGCAGTGGTAAGTGGGAGGAAAGTAGACCTCGATGAAAATCAGAGTGATACTGTTCCTGGCACCGATCCACTCACGTAATATGAATAGTTCATCAGGGATGAGACTATTCCACAATCTTCTAATACACAAGAATCGCGTAGGTTGGAGAGGGTCAGAAAATGACTTAAGAGGTATGGGATTCTGATCTCACCTCATGAAGATATTAATCTTATTGAGGAATATGAACCGGCTACGTATGAGGAAGTGATACAAGGTATCGACTCCGCTATATGGCAAGGTGCCATGAAGTTCGAAATGGATTCCATGTATACAACCAAGTTTGGATACTGGTTGATGTACCAGAAGGCATTGTGCCTATTGGTAGCAAATGCGTCTTCATGGTGAAGACAGACATGGATGGCAACATACAAACGTACAAAGCTAGGATTGTAGCGAAAAGGTATCGTCATCAACATGCTGTCGATTATGACGAAACCTTTTACTCGTTGCCATGATTAAATCCATTCGGATAATGCTTGCTAATGCTGCATATTTCGATTATGAAATATGGCAGCTGAGCGTCAAAACCGTTTTCCTTAACAGAAACCTTTTGGAGGATGTTTTATATAACACCCTTATGGTTTTTTCGCACCAAAATATATAAACTAGGTTTGCAAGTTGAATCGATCCATTTATGGATTGAAGCAATTATTACGTTCTTGGAACCAACATTTTGATGAGATCATAATGGTATATGGTTTCATTCAAAACGAAGATGATTCTTGTGTATATAAGAAGGTTAGTCGGAGCACATTGACTTTGATTGTCCTATACGTTAATGATGTATTGCTTCTTAGCAATTATATTTCAATATCGGTGAAAACTTGGCTTTCATTAAAATTCTCCATGAAATTCTTGGGAGAGGCAACCTTTATTCTAGGAATAAAGATCTACTTGGATAGATCTAAAAGTTGTTCGCACTCTCCGAGAACTCGTACATTGACAAACATGTATGCGACCTGGTATCTTATATGCTTTGAGCATCTACGGTCACTATCAAGCCGATCCAGGTGATGGTCACTGGATTGATGTTAAGAACATCCTTTGGTATCTTAGACGAAATAAAGACGCTTTCTTAATCTATGGAGATGGAGAACTTGAGGTGACTAGGTTCACCGATGCAAGTTTCCAAACCGATAAAGACGACTATAAGTCGCAATAAGGGTACATATTTTGTTTGAACAACGGAATAATGAGCTGGAAATCTTCCAAGCAAGATATTGTTGACGATTCAACCACAAAAGCAGAACACATTGCTGTAGCTGAGGTAGCAAAAGAAGCATTTTTGATCTATAAAATTCCTAATTAGATTAGGAGTAGTTCTGTTAGCAGCTGAGCTGGGCTACAACACAGGCTAAGGAATTACGGTCTCATCAATGATCCAAATATGTACTTAGACGGTTTCATCTGATTCATAAGCTCACACATCGTGGCGATGTCAAGATTCCATCAGATGAGAACCTTAAATATCCGCTGCCGAAAGTGATATCTCAGTATAAGCATGAGCGACCCATACATAGTTCAAGTATTGGATACTTGAGTGATTGGCTTGTTAGACGTTATGAGCCATAGCGTCACTGTTTTGTAAATGATATTGTATTATTGTACAAATTAACTATGTGATAATGAAATTGCCTTTTGCCGTTTTGTAATTTATTTACTTTGATATATAAATGGCGAAAGTCCATATGATTAATTCCGTATTGAGATGA
>SKCR01012528.1:0-12419 GCA_019454045.1 Zanthoxylum bungeanum
TGATAAAGATATTGTATTAAGAGTTTCTAGATAGATTCTGAAAATGAATATGATTGAATGATTAATGAGGAGATATGAGGACTGTGAGAGATATGAGATTTGATTTCATAATAAGGTTTATATTCATATGTTTGAAATATATGTATGTATATGGATATTTGAATGATTTTTGGATTGTTTGTCGTGTATGTGCTTGTTTATGAGAAATCATATGATGAGTTTATGTTATACATAGGTGATAGGGAAACGAATTTATGAGCTTGGAATTATTTTTGAAGCTTGAAGCTTGGAGCTTCCATGGTGTTCATCAATGGCCGAATCATGGAGGAACCAAACCAGTCAAAACCGAGCAGCCCACTGCCTTGGAGAGCTGTTGCCTGAGCTTGGAGGGAGGCAAAAAACGCAGCTTGTTCTTCGCATCTCAAACCGTTCAATGTGAGTTATGTATTCCGCCTTACTCCTTTGTGTATTCATGCGAATTTTATGCTTGATTTTCATGATTCTTGGGACCTATATTAGAACTCTACAATGGTATCTTGAGCTTTGATCAAGCATGAAAAAGTTAGGGTTAAAATTGGGTAAACTCGATTTAGGCATGATTTGGTTGAATTGTTTGATGAAGTATGCTTGAATGAGGTTGAATTGAAGTTGTGTATGATCAATTTCATGAAATTGGATTGGATTCAATTTTCCCTAAATTTTGGGCATGACAAATTGGGTAAAATCAATTGAAGCAAGATTTGATTAAATTGATTGATTAAGTATGCTTAAATGTTGTTGATTAATGATTGATTGGATCAATTTGAAGAATTATGTTTGGAACAAATTTCCCCAATTTTTTATGTTGGCATAAAGTGACAAATTTGGGTAAACTTGATTTTGAGCATATTTTGTGAAATTGGATGAATGAGAATGCTTAAAGTATATTTAATTTAAGATTGATGGGATCAATTTGTTGAAATTGTGTTTGGAACAAATTTCCCCAAATTGCTTATGTTGGCCGAAATTAAAGAACCCTAAATTTCTTGGTGATTTTGTTTGTTTGATCATTGGATGACTTAAAACAATTGGGTAATGTTGTTTTGAAGTTCAATTTGATTGAATTTTGATTTGGAACATTTTTCCCAAATTAAAGTGGCTTGGCCGAATTCAATTGAATTTGAAATTCATTGTGTTTTTTGATTTTAATTCATTGGATGAATTGAATTGATTTGGGAAATGATGATTGTGGATTCGATTGGATTGAAACCGAATCGGATTGGAAAAACCCCTAATTGCCGAGAACAAAAGCATGTAAATTGGGTTTGATTTTAATAAATTGTGTTGGACACTATTAATGTTAAAGTGCATGATTAAGTATGCTAATTGATGTTTTAGAAATATTAATTGGGTGGTTAATTGTGTATTACACTTAGGTTAATTAATTATGGAATTTAGAATTTTATAAGTTAATTAATTGGGCTTATTTTTGGAAATTGGGCCTTTAAGGTTGTGATTGGGCTTTTGGGGTTTGTTGTACAAAGTTGAGTTTAGGCAAATTTGGTTGGATCCAATTGGGCCTAAAACCGCATCCATAAAGTCCAATTATGACTTAATGGACCTTAATTATTTAATTGGGCCTAATGGGCCAAAATTGATTTCTGGGCTTATGGGGTAAACATCCTCCAAAAGGTTTCCGTTAAGGAAAGCGATTTTGATGTCCAATTAATTATTTTGGTTATTCGGTTTGACCCGAGTTGACCAAAAGTCCACGCCTTATAGAAATTAATTAAAAGCCCATTGGACTTTAATTAAATAAACATTAGATGTTAATCGGGCTTTGAGACCCGTTGCGATTAAATTTGGAATTTAAGTCGTAAAGGTTCATTAATAAAAGTGTATATTTAATTTGGAATTAAATAGTGAATTAGAATTAAATGCGTATTAAATTGGATTTAATTATGTAATTTAATTAATTCAAGAATTCGTACTTTGAGTACTTATTCGCAAAACGAGTTTGACTCGCGCAAAAATCAAATCGTTGTTTGAACATTGGATGATCACTAATTATCAGATTAATTAATTGGATTAGATTGATTGATAACATGCTTGTATGAATACATGGTTGCGATGCATGAATAATGTATATCGGATGGATATTAGTTGGGTGGGACAATTTTGGAAATTGTAATAAATTTGATTTATTAATTGGACCTGCGTGTCCAGCCTTATCACCTCTATACTCTTTGTATTCTCTTCTCACCTATTCCCCTCAATGTAAATGAGGTTTCTTTAGAAGTGTAGTGTAACGGGTAGAAGTAAATACATGTGCTAGCTTTGGAGAGAGAAAATGAGAGATTTGATCTAGGATCAATGTAAAGTATCCATCCGCATATCATTAATATTTTATTTCATATGCGCTTTATTATGTGTTTAGAATGCATGTTTAAGGGTTTATGATGATGAGACCTTAATAAAGATAATAAATTGGTAGCCAATTTGCACGCGAAAAACCCTCGCTCAATATCAAGTGTTTTTCCTTCCATTGAGTGATTCTCACTCAAGATCCGAGATTGGCATTGGGTTGTTGGCCAAAGTCAAGCCCTTTGTCCGTCGAAGATGTGTTTGAATCACGAGAGCTTTGTTCCATATCAGTGTCTTGTCCAAGTTGTGGTTTGTTGGCCAAAGTCAAGACCACTTCTTGTCCATCGACATTGATTACGAAGCTTTCCATGGTCAATGGGTCACACTTGACTGGGATCACTAGGTTTGTTGTGCCAAAGCCAAGGCTTAGTTGATTCAAAGGAAAAAGGTTAGGTAATACATTGGATGTATTGGCATATATAAGATATATGTTTAGGATTTGGATATCCGCCTACTGGATCTAGGAATTGGATGGGATCCAATTGATCTTCGAGATCTACCTAGTTAATTATCATACAATTTGTTGGCCAAAGTCAAGATTGTGTGATATTTAACGGATCCTAGCCCACTAGGAAACACGGTTTCCCGAGTACTCGACAGAGGGTTAGAGGCTCGCCGAAAAATAGTGGGAGGCAAGAATTGAATTTGCAATACTCGTTCAATTACTCGCCATACGCGCTCATTCAAATTATTTCGTCGTTAGATTAAATGTTAGTTGGACTAATATTTAAATTGTTGTTTTAATAAACAGTTGGACTGTATTATATTTGATTATATATAATTGGATTATATTAATCAATATATTTGAATTAATTAATTTCAGTTTACAGTTGATTTTATAGTTAGACTATAGTAATCAATGTAATTGAGGTTAATTAATTTAGATTATATTTGATTATATAGTTGGACTATTATAATCATTATAATAAATAGTACCACAAATCGTTGATTATATAGTTGGACTGTTAGAATCAAGATATAAAAATGAAAGATTAATGTTTTTAAGACATAATCCTAGGCGAAAATGTATTTAAACGGTTTATTTTTCAAATTGGGAATAAATTTCAGGATGGTCCTGGAAAAATAATAACTTTTTATTTGATAAAATAACGTATTATGCCTAAGCCTGGAGTTAAGCAAATAGTAGAGCATAATCTTTGGAAGATCATGTAATGATAACTTAAGTGCTTAATCCATTATGTTTGTCATAATTATGTTCACAGCAAGTATTAAAATTGGATTTTAGATACTTAGTGTGGTACATAAAATATATATATTGATGTTCAGAATCTATTTTGAACAGGATACTGACTTCAATTGAGATTTATCTGTGAATTGAAAACGGGACGAAAGTCGCTGTTTTAACCATAGATATCTGAATTTAGGAACTACCTTCGGGTTAGTACTTAAATTTAGAAACTGTTATAATGTAGCTAGTTTGACTAGAAACATTATCTCTATATCGCGTATAACCCGCTGCGGGTGTACCTTTATATTCTAGAACACTAAAGTGTTTCATTATATAAAGATGATATTGAGATAAACACATTAGATGTGAATAACAGGATTTATATTTTGAATATAAATAATATCTCAAATATATAACATGACAAATAAATAGCTCAAACTGATTTGATCAGTTAAGAAACTTAATTGTGGCATAGTTGTCAGGGACACTGATAAACAAGAATCGTATATCCGCACTTTTGAAGAGCGCGGATACCAGGACTGATTTGATTCCATTCAAATAAAGTCTACGAATCTAGTCTATTTGGGCAAAGTGCCTAAAACACTATTTACTTGGTAAAAGTGTAAATGCCACCGATCTGTTAGCCCTACTTCATAGGGAAGCAAGTGGGCCCATGTCTAGCTAGGCTAGATATGGATATGAATATTTCGTGACCTGTACGGATGTGGCATCACGTATGGTTATGTGTTTCTTTTGAAACACAAATCGGAAACTTTTAGAGTTTCGACACGAAATAGACAAATAGATCGGCTAAAGTATTAAACCGTCATGGTAAGACTGTAATGGAAAATACTTAAGCAATAAGTTTCTAATATATATGAAAGAGTATAGTATTCTTTCAAATAAGGACTCCTCCCGGAATACGTCAGTTTGACGGTGTATCCGAACGGATTAACCGAATTTTGTTAGACATGATAAGGTTAATCACGAGTCGCTCTGAGCTACCATTTCCTTCAACGGATAAGCTTTAAACAGTGCAAGAACTTATTTTGAATAAGGTTCCATAATAATCAGTTTGACAGATATCATATTAGATATGAACGGGAAAGAAACCGGGGGTTTCTCATTCCTGATAATTTGGGTATGCTAGGCATATGTTTGGATGATACCAAACTAAAACCAAATAGGATAAGTGCCAAATATAGGTTATCCTAGGGATACCATAAGTATTGTACTTATACACCTCACAAGAGAACAATTAGATTGTTACTCACCATACGGTTTTCCTGAGAGGAATACCGATATGCAGTGGTAAGTGGGAGGATAGTATTACTCGATGAGAATCAGAGTAATACTGTTCAAGGCACTGAATCTTAATGGAACATGAATAGTTCATCAGGATGAGACTATTACCATTAATCTTCGAATACACAAGAACCGCGTAGGTCGGACAGAGTCAGAAAACAACCTGGGGTATGGGTTTCTGATCTAACCTCATAAATATGTGAATCTTATTGAGGAATACCAACTGACTACGTATGAGGAAGTGATACAAGATATCAACTCCCTAATTATGGCAAAGTGCCATATAATCCAAAATGGATTCCATGTATCTCAACCGGTTTGGATACTAGTTGATGTACCACAAGGCATTGTGCCTAATGGTACTTAAAAGTCTTCTAGGAAGACATACATGGATGGCAACATACCAGCGTATAAAGCTAGGCTTTTAACGGAAAGGTATCGTTATCAACATTGTGTTGATTACGATTCAACCTTTTACCTGTTGCCACGGTAAATCCATTTGGATAATGCAGGTTATTCGATCCATGATTGGATTGAAGCAAGCATTAGGTTCTTGGAATTATCGTTTTGATATAATCATAATGATGTATGATTTAATTCAAAACGAAAATAATTCTAGTGTATATATAAGAAGGTTAGTGGGAGCGCACTGATAGTGGTTGTCCTATAAAATAATGATAATACGTCATTTCTTGGAAATGATATTCCCATAAAATAAATATCGGCGAAAGCTTGGCTTTCGCAATACTCTCCTAGAAACCGTACATTAAAAATGTACGAGACCTGGTGTATCATACGCTTTGAGCATATGGATTCACAAACAGGCCAATCCGAGTGATAGTCACTGGATTGATGTTAAGAACATCCGTTAGTATTTTAGAGAACTAAGGATGTTGTCTTAGTCTATGGAGAAGGAGAACTTAAAGTGACTGGGGTCACTGTAGCAAGTTTCATATAACCGATAAAGACGACTAAAATTCGCAAGTGGTACTATACAGTTTGAATAACGGTACAGTGAGCTGGAAATCTTCCAAGCAAGATATTGTTACCGAATAAACAACAAATGCGGGTTGTTGTTGCAGCTAAAGCAACAATGGAAGTCATTTGGGTCGATACAAATCTAATTAGATTAGATATAGTTCTGTTAGCAGCTGAGCTAGGCGTCAGCACAGGCTAAAGAATTAATGGTCTCATCGACGATCCAGATACATACTTCTATATCATCTGATTCGTTCGGATCATACATCGTGGCGATGTAATGATCGAATAAATCGCATCAAGATGATAATCATGCAAATCCGCTGACGAAAGCTTTTCTTAGCAGTTTGAGCCAACCGTACATAGTTCGGGTGTTAGACACTCGAGTGACTGGCTATAGGCCAAGTGGGAGATTGTTGGACAATTATAACCCATAGCGTCACTATTTGTACAGATCATGGTGTTGTTGTACAAATTAACTATGTGACAAAGGAGATTGTACTCTCATCATTTGTGATTAGATCACCTTAGATATATAAATGAAGAGAGGTCCCTATGATTAGTTCCTGGACTGAGAATGATATGAGACAGTATCAGTCCCCGAAGGTTTAATCATTAAATATCCCTAGCCGGAGTATTATCGAGACTAGACATCGATAATGCGGAATAGGCTAGTATTGTACTTGTGTGCGTTGTGAGGGCACAACGGCATAGTTCTCATATATATAAGTATCGGATACTTATGCAAGTGCGATAGGAGGTCGTGTTTCACCGATGGTACGGGAAACAGCTTCGCTCTGGATAGACCCCTCGGAATCCCATTGGTATTATGACTATGTGTCTATGGGAGGCCGAAATCAAGGTAGGTGTGTATAGTCTTAACCTGAGACTTACATCGCTAATACTTGCGATAATCGGTAGACTTTGGTCTTGGTGGTACAGGGCTTTAACCGGTTCTGCGTACACCACTTCTGGGTTTATCAGAGAGTCGTAGTGTATTGGGTGTGATGTCAAGACGGAAGTATCACTCCAGTCATAGTGGAGATGATGTCACGCAGGATACGGTATTAGTGCTCTTAAGTGCTGGCCGGCCATCGGGATATTATGACAAGGTAATGTATATCCGATTATAGAGACTAGTTACCAGACATCCGACATGTGCTTCGGACGGGGCAGACACTTATCCAGCCCCAGCCCTAGCACGTGACTATCCGATACTGGGCTGATGATATATGCAATACTACGGTATACTACGCTTGATACAGATCTATATATTCCTGTAAGAATATTTCTGGAGAATTGGGTAGGCATGGCGCTTTGCTAGAAGCCAACCTTGTCTTGTACATCGGTATAAACGTAGTACGAGGTACTTACGTGTTCGGATAGTCCGACGACCGTATTTACTGCCAACATATCCGGAGATCTCATGGGTCGCTTCCCAAGATTCACCGATGATGTATGACTCGCACTATGATTAATCTGGGATTAGTTAGTAAAGAGAGACGATTAATTCTAGAGAGAGAAAATTAATCTGGGATTAATTACAGAGATATTTTATCTCCGATAAAGTATCGTTAAAGAGAGAGAACGATTAATTTGGAATTAATCGATAAATTAATATATTTGATATTATAACGAAATTGGATTTCGACGCGGAATTAAAATTAGATTTTAATTCGGGCGAACGAATTAATTTAGAATTAATTCGTTAGCGACGTGAATAGTGATTTCGCTAGGCGTAATCATTTAATTACGACCGCAACGGAAAATTCGTTAATTTGGAATTAGCGAACTCGAGCCCGAGATTGTTTGCGAGCGCATTCGCATTTCGAATGCGAGTACGGCACGCAAGTCAAATCAAGCGTCAAATCGCAAGTCACATCAAACGTCAAATCAAATGTCACTTTGAGTGATGTGACATGTTGTCACTTGATTTGAGTGATTGTGAATAGAAGTTGAAAAAGCAACTTTTGCTTTTACTTTTTGACTTTAGCATTTAATGGAAAGTAAAAGAATTGGTAAATGGTTTTATTAATTTTAGAAATTATAAAAACTAATTACATTTCTTTTTCTTCTCTCTCTCTCCACTCTTCTTTTACGCATTTCCATTCTCCCTCTCTTTCTTCTTCCTCTTCTCACGGCTTCAAGCCGATTTCTTCACCAAATTTCTGGTTGGACCGAATTTGAGAGAAGCAATGAAGATGAGAAGTGCTAGCACACCTTGGGTTATACATAGGTGATAGGGAAACGAATTTATGAGCTTGGAATTATTTTTGAAGCTTGAAGCTTGGAGCTTCCATGGTGTTCATCAATGGCCGAATCATGGAGGAACCAAACCAGTCAACCGAGCAGCCACTGCCTTGGAGAGCTTTGCCGTGAGCTTGGAGGGAGGCAAAAAACGCAGCTTGTTCTTCGCATCTCAAACCGTTCAATGTGAGTTATGTATTCGCCTTACTCATTTGTGTATTCATGCGAATTTTATGCTTGATTTAATGATTCTTGGGACCTATATAGAACTCTACATATCTGCCATATTTCATAAATGAAATATGCAGCACTAGCAAGCATTATCCGAATGGATTTAATCATGGCAATAGATAAAAGGTTTAATCGTAGTCGACACTATATCGTTGACGATACCCTTTCTATACAAGCCTAGCTATGTACATTTATATGTTGCCATCCATGTATGTCTTCCTTGAAGACTCATATAGTACAATAGGCACAATGCATTCTGGTACATCAACCAGTGTCCAAACTTGGTTGTATACAGAATCCATTTCGGACTTCATGGCACTTTGCCATAAAAGGAGCCGATACCTTGTATCACTTCCTCATACGTAGATGGTTCATCTTCCTCAATAAGATTGATATCTACATGAGGTGAGATCAGAAACCCATACCTCCTAGGTTGTTTTCTGACTCTCGCCGACCTACGCGGTTATTGTCTATTCGAAGATTATTGGTACAGTTTCATTCCTGATGAACTGTTGATGTTCCGTGAGGACTTGGTGCCTGGAACAATATTACTCTGATTTTCATCGAGTTTTACTTTCCTCCCACTTACCAATGCATATAGGAATTCCTCTGAGGAAAGCCGCATGGAGAGCAACAATTACATTGTGCCTTGTGAGTTGTATAAGTACTATACTTTGGTTTCCCTAGGAAAACCCACAAATAGGCACTTATCTGATTTGGGTTCTAGTTTGGTATCATCCAAACATATGCCCAACATTCCCAAATCTTCAAGAATGAGAAACCCGATTTCTTTCTTGTTCATATGTAATACGAAGTCTGTCTAACAGATTTTCATGGAACTTTATTCAAAATAAGTATTGCACTGTTTAATGTGTATCCTCATAAGGAAATTGGTAGCTCATTGCGACTCATCATTAACCTTACCATGTCCAACAAAGTTCAGGTTCTCTGTTCGGACACATCACTCAATTGATGTGTTCCGAGAGGAGTCCACTGTGAAAGAATACCATACTCTTTCAAGTAATCTTGAAACTCATATGTTTAAGTATTTTACACTATGGTCTGACCGTAATGTTTTTAATACTTTTACCGGTCTATTATCTTACTTCGTGTCGAAACTCTTTGAATTACTCAAAAGTTTCCGACTTATGTTTCATAAGATACACATAACCGTAACGCGATGCCACATCCGTAAAGTTACGAAGTATTCATATCCACCTCTAGCCTAGCTAGACATGGGCCCACTTACGTCATAATGAACGAGGGCTAACAGATCGGTGGCACTTGCACTTTTACCAAGTAAAAGATGTTTTAGGCACTTTGCCTAATAAACTAGATTTGTAGACATCATTTGAATTAGAATCAAATCCGTCCTAGTATCCACTCTTCGAAAGTGTGGATATACGAGTCTGTTAATGTGTCCCAGAAACAATACCACTTTTAAGTCTCAACAGATTTATAAGTTTGAGCTTTTGTTTGTCATATTATATTTTTGGGATTCATTTATATTCTAAATATAAATACTGTTATTCGCATCTAATGTGCTTATCTCAATATCAAGTTTATAAACAAAACACTTAGTGTTCTATAATATAAAGGTATACTCGCAACGGGTTAAACTAGTTACAGAGATAATGTTCCTAGTCAAACTAGATACATTATAACATTATCCTAATTTAAGTACATGCCCAAAGGGCAATCCAAAACTTAGGTTCCACAGCCAAAACAGCGACTCTCGTCCCGTTTCCAACTATAGGTCGATCTCAACTGAAGCCAGTCCCTGCTAATCAGCAGATCCCGCACATCAGTACATATGTTTATGTACCACATCCAGTATCTAAAATCCAATTTTAAAACCGGCAGTGGCCATGTTTATAACAAACATACCTGAAGTCGGAGCCTTGCCTGTCTTCACTTCCTTCATGTCGCCTTTGTACATATGAAAGTCACACTTCCAGTGACCCCGTTAGCCACAGTTTAGGCAGACTTCTTGGGATATGTCTTTGTCTTCCCAGAAGACTGTGACGATTTTGCCTTTGCCCCTTTTCACATCCCTATAAGTCTTCGGCCAAGCCTAGACCTTCTGGATGTATGAGTAAGATGCGCCTTGGGCCTCTTTCCCTTTTGCAAGCTCTGGCTGTGTCTCCTTGAGCAAAGCCATTAACTCTCTAAGAGTTTTCTTTTGCAATCAGTACTTTTAAGATCTAAGAATAAATATATCAAGATCCTTCAATTTCAATATCATACTATAAAGATCCAATCCTTAGTTCTGACGAAGATATTAAGGAGTCTTTGCAGCAAGCATAAAAGATTGAGAACTAAAGTTTTCATCACGATGAGTCTTCCAAAGCTCATGCTCTACTATTTGCTCAACTCCGGGCTTAGGCCCGAGAGGTCGCTCTATCAAATAGATTAACTTCTCAACTCGCAGGACTATCCTGAGATTCATTTCCAAATATGAAAATTAAAGTCATCTTGATTGCTAGAGTCCAACTATCCAATCAACGATTTCGGGTACAATCTAATGTAATGATTACTATAGTCTAACTATATAATTAACTACAATTTGATTGGTTAAATTCAAATATATTGATTACTATAATCCAATTATATAATCAACAATAAATGAAGTAGTTTGAATACAGTCCAACTGTTTAATTAAAATAACAATTGAATATTAGTCCAACTAATATATTCAAAAATAATTAATGACGAAAAGTGAAATGAGCGCATATTGGTAAGTATCTAAACGAAATTGCAAATTTAATACTTGTCTCCCACTATTTTTCGGCGAGCCTCTAACCCTCTGTGGAGTACTCGGGAAACCTAGTTTCCTAGTGGGCTAGGATCCCATTAAATAACACACAACCTTGACTTTGGTCAACAAATTGTATGAAACTTAACTAGGTAGATCTCTAAGATCAATTGGATCCCATCCAATTTCTAGATCCAATAGGTGGACCTCCAAGTCCGAAAAATTTTCCAATGTATTTGATATATTCCCTAACCTTTTTCCTCTGAATCAACTAAGCCTTGGATTTGGCTCAACAAGCTTAATGAAACCAGTTAAGCGTTACCCATTGATAGTGGGAAAGCTTCGTAATCGAGGGCGATGAACAAGAAGTGACCTTGACTTTGGCCAAAAAATCACAACTTGCTCAAGGCATACGATATGGAACAAAACCTTCATGATTGAAACATATCCGCGATGGACAAAGGCCTTGACTTTGGCCAACAAACAAATGCCAATCTTGGATCTTGAGAGAATCACTCAATGGAAGGAAAAACGCTTAATATAAAATGAGGGTTTGTGTCACAATTTAGCAACCATTTTATTATCTTTAATTAGGTCTCATCATACACCCTTAAACATGCATTCTAAAAGCATAATAAGGCGCGAATAAATAATAATGATATGCCCATGGATATTTAACAAATTGTTCCTAGAACAAATCTCTCCATTTCCTCTCCCCGGCTAGCACAATTCTAACTTCTACCCAATTACATAATACAATAAAGAAACCTCATTAACATTGAGGGGAATTGGTGAGAAGAGAATTACAAAGAGTCATGAATACAATAAAGGTTGGACACGCAAGTCCAATTTAATAAATTCTAAATTTATTACAACAATTTCCAAAATTGCCCTCACCCATCTAATAGCCATCCGATATACATTATTCATACAATACATCCATGTATTCACACAAATCATGTTATTCAATCAATCTAATCCAATTAATTAATCTTTGAATTAAGTGATCATCCAATGTTCAAACAACGATTTGATTTTCGCGAGTCCAACTTGTTTAAGAATAAGTACTCAAAGTGAGTATTCTTGAATTATATCGAACTACAATTTTAAATCCGATTTAATTTGTATTCAATATTGGTTCTTATTTAATTCCAAATTAAATAATTACACTTTATTAATGTGCCTTTACGACATAGATTCTAAATCTAATTTTAATGGGTCTCAAAGGCCCAATTAACATCCAATGTCAATTTAATTAAAGTCCAATGGGCTTTTAATTAATTCATAAGGCATGGGCTTTGGCCAATATTG
>SKCR01012529.1:0-12086 GCA_019454045.1 Zanthoxylum bungeanum
CTTGACATATTAATTTTGGAGATTGGGAACTTGAAAGGGCGTTCTAACGAAGTGCAGTTTCGGAAATTCCAGTTTTGCGCAATTGTCGTATTTTAGGCATAACTTTTTTACTCCGATATTGGATTGAGATGATTCAAGTTTTCGATTAAAGAAGACTCAAAGATCTACAACTTTGAAGAACAAAATAATTTCGAATTCTGAATATTTCATCACCGAAATTGATGAAACATCCAGAAGTGTGTTACGTGTAATTATTAAAGTCATTTTCAAAGCAAAAAAATAAATAAATAAATAAATAAATAATAAAAATAGTCAAGCTCCCACCAAACATGATAGAAATTAATAATGGATTTGGTGGAGCAATTAGTGGAGCAATTAATAATGGATTTGTGGAGCAATTAGTGGAGCAATTAATAATGGTTTGGTGGAGAATTTAATAATGGATTTGGTGGAGGCAAAATTTTGCCTATAAATAGCAAGTCATTTCATTTGTAAATTCATACTTTCTTCTTGGAAATTCCTTATGAATAACAAAGAAGATTGTATCTTGTTTGTTTATTTACAGCTTTCAGTAATTAATTTCCGCTTTCGCACTTTCTTTTCTTTACTTTTCAGTTTTTACTTTCCGTAATTTACTTTTACGCACATTACTTTCCTTTCTTTACTTTTTCAGTTTTTACTTTTCAAGCAATGAAGAGATAACTCCCCCTTGCTGGGGTAAAAGGTAAAGCTTTTATTATTGCTATTTAGATTAATCTCCCCTAATTATAATATAATAACTATTTAAAATCTGACTTAACGATGATACCGCCATATTGGTCGGTTGGTAATTAATTATAAATTGGTTTTAACCTGACTAAGCATGGATACCGCCTGGTTAGTCGGTTGGTAATTAATTATTAATTTGACTTAATCAGGATACCGCCTATATGGCTGGTTGGTCATTATCATGCAAAGCTAATATATTATATTAAGGGAGATATCTAAAATAATAGTAATAAAAGTGGATCCTCTTACCTCAGCATTTTCTTTATTGTACTTTTACTTTATTTACTTTCAGCATTTACTTTCCAGTAATTTAATTTTCAGCATTTACTTTATGTCTTTTCTTTTATTTAAGTTTTTACTACCCGTAAATATGTGTCGTAACTAAGCCAGTTATCTGGGGTTGTGATGAAATCCAATATCACCGGTTTATAAGGGGTTAAATTACAGTTTGGGTAATATAAATGTTTATTTATTGAGCCTTAATCTTAATGCTTTTTATTAACTGGCCATTAATAAAATTGAACTTGTAAACTTAAAATGAACTTGAAAAATAGATTTTAGGTTAAAGACCTTAGACTCAATAGCCCACGATCTTCATTGAGGATAGATAACCCTTAATATATTTCCTTACAGGATAGGAATAAACCTGTCGGGCGGGGTAGCCATAATTGGAACTTAATCTTAATGAATTCAGATAACTTGGTTAACATATGAATATGATTAATTGGGTTATATTGGGTATTTGTATTTGACCATCGGAAGAGGCTTTTACATAATTTCGTGTTCTAGGTTAATAAACCAATATATTACACAAACGTAAAATAACCAATTCATCTTTTAAAAAGATATTGGAAGGATTCACAACCCTGGATAGTTTTATAAATTTGAATTTTCTTCAATCTACTTTCAAGCAAATTTATTTACTTGTTTTAATTTTAAAGTCACCACCCAATCAAACAATCAATCCATTAGATACTTGTAAACATTTAACTTCATAAATTGATAACAAAAGGTTTTAAGTCATCGTGGGATCGATACTTTTTATATTACTTGAACGATACTTTTTATACTACTTGAACGATATGTGCGCTTGCGTTATACGCGTGTGATTACGCCGGTCAAGTTTTTGGCCGTTGTCAGGGACTTATTTATCTTTCACTATTAATTTTGAGGTAAGATACATTTACTTGTATCTAATTTCTTTTTACTTATTGTTTATGTTTTCTTGTGTTTCAGGTTCTCAGACACTACATGAGACGAACCAGAAGCTTTGAACTCCGACCGCTTGACCCAGAGATTGAAAGAACTATCAGACAGTTGAGAAGGGAAAGGCGAGAAGGCCAAGAAGCAATCATCAACATGGAACCTGAACCTTTGGAGGTTGCTCTACCAATTCCCATTCGAGACAGAACCATTCTGGTGGTTGACGGCCTCATTTCATGAATTGTACTTCCTCTCTTACCAGAAAATACGTGTGACATCAAAACATGCATTCATATGATTCAGCAGTCAGTATAGTTTGTGGGGAATGCAACTGAAGATCCTAATGCCCACATCAGCAACTTCCTGGAAGTTTGCGGAACTTTCAATTACAACAGAGCATCAGAAGAAGCAATGAGATTGTAAGTTTTTCCATATTCCTTGAAAGACAGAGCAAAATCTTGGCTATATTCACTACCAACAGGATCCATCACAATTTGGAACACTCTAGCCACCAAATTCCTTGCAAAGTACTTTCCACCAGCCAGAGCAGTAAAACTGAGAAATACATCACATCATTTGTACAACTTGACTGGGAAACTCTCTACGAAGCTTGGGAAAGGTACAAAGATTTGCTCCGGAAATGTCCTCACCATGAGATTCCAAAATGGCTTCAAATCCAAACTTTCTATAATGGACTTTCTGGATTGATGAGAACCACAATTAATGCTGCTGCTGGAGGAGATTTGATGGCAAAATGAGAAGATCAGACATGAGACTTAATCGAAGAAATGGCTAACAACAATTCATTGTGGCCAATAGAAATGAGCATGATTCAACGAATTGCAGGAATTTATGAAGTTGGAGATAACTCAGCAGTGAATACTAAGTTGGAGAAAATGTGCAAAAGCCTGGAAACACTTAGCACGCAAGTTGTAAACATCGCCAGAGCCACAAGTTCACCATATGGAGGAGCACCAGAGCCAAACCAACATGAAGAAATGGTGAACTATGTCAACAATTTCAACAGATAGGGGAACAATCCATATTCCAACACCAACAACCCAGGGTGGAGGAATCATCCTAATTTTTCATGGAGCAACAATTCAGGGCAAAAGAACAATCCACCACCTGGATTTCAACAGTAAAACAAAAGCCAGCAGTTTGAAAAAGAACCATAAATGAAAGAATGGATTGCAGAGATGTTCAAAAAGCAACAAGCAGCATATGATGTTATTTTTCAAAGCCATCTGCTTCTATCAAAGCACTGGAGAATCAAATTGGACAATTGGCCAATGCTCAGAGTTACAGGCCGTCAGGTAACCTTCCTAGCAACACAGAACTAAATCCAAAGAACATGGGGAATGAGCAATGTCATGCCATCATGTTAAAAAGCGGTACTGAAATTAACAAAGATGTTGGAATCAAGGCAACTGCTGAGTAAGTTCCAAAAGAAATCAGTGAAGCAGTTCAACAGATGGAGGAAAAAAAAACAAAGGAAAAAGATCAAGAAATGATCATTCTACCTCCATCTTTTCCACAGCGTCTCCAGAAAAACAAACTAGATAAGCAATTTTCTCGGTTCATAGAGATCTTCAAAAAACTGCATATCAATATTCCATTTGCATAAGCGTTGGAACAAATGCCCAGCTATGCCAAATTCATGAAAGACATTCTTTCACGAAAGCGGAGATTGGGAGATTACGAGACAGTAGCATTATCAGAAGAATGCAGCGCCATCATTCAAAGGAAACTTCCCCCAAAGTTGAATTATCCTGGCAGTTTCATTGTTCCTTGCACTATAGGAGAACATGACTTCGGTAAGGCTTTGTGTGATTTAGGTGCGAGTGTTAATTTGATGCATTTTTCTATTTTCAGGAAATTACAGATTGGAGAAATAAAGCCCACCTCAGTCTCTCTACAACTTGCTTATAGAACGCTCGTATTTCCGAGAGGTGTAGTTGAAGATGTGCTGGTCAAAGTTGACAAATTCATTTTCCCAGCAGATTTTATTGTCCTTGATATGGAGGAAGACGAAGACGTGCCGATCATTCTCGGTAGACCATTCTTGGCTATAGGTCGAACCATTATTGATGTACAAAAAGGAGAACTAACCATGAGGGTACAAGACCAAGAAGTAACATTCAATGTTTTCAAAGCCATGAATTTCCCGAATGACGAGAAGGAGGAATGTTTCAGACTTGATGTGATAAATGGTACCATCCAGACTTGCGATGCAATGCAAAGTTCTACTGACAAACTTAAAGCATGTCAATTGACTGTGGAGCCTGAAGATAAAGCGTGTTGTGCACTGAAGAAGCGAATTCTTGCACTACAAGCAACAGAAGAGAAACAGTTCCACCAGCTCAACGAATTGGAAGAATTTCACATTCAGCCTTTTGGGAATGCCAAATTGTACAAAGAAAATGCCAAGAAGAGACATGATGAGAAGTTAGTGCGCATACAACAGGAACCAGGGCAGAAGGTACTATTAAACAAATCAAGGGTAAAACTCTTCCCATGGAAGCCAAAATCGCGGTGGTTAGGTCCATTCCTAATCACTAAGGTTTTACCAGATAGAGCCGTTGAGTTACATGATCCCGACTTCAACAAAACATTCAAGGTTAAAAACAAGCGTGTCAAGCAATACTGGGGAGAATCATTTGAGCGACAAAAAGAAAGTGTCACACTTTCAGATCCAGCCTAACATTTGGGAAATCGTGTCTAGCTTACGATATTAAACTTAGCCCTAGCTGAGAGGCAACCCATGCAATTTGTGTATATATTGTGATTTGGTGTCTTTTAATTTTTGTGTATTTAGTTTTTACAGGTTAAGTCATTTCAGGATGGAAGATGCTCTCGCAAATCTTCACAAGCAATTTCCTTCTCTCCCTCAAAAATCTCTGATGAAAGTTTACAAAGCTCGCTTAGAACGGATAAGACTACTGATGATCAAAGGTATGTCTACTGACATTCGTTGGATTATTGAAGCACAAGTCCGATTGGCATATGAGTCCTCTGACTCTTTTATTTCACATCTGTCTGGTTTAGGAAGAAGCACATATGCTAAAAAGAGAAGAGCCAAAAGAATGTGTGTTTGTTATAAATGTGCTCGTATGTTTTGTGATACTCGTTGTCGATCTTTAGGAACGGTGTCTGATAACCGCGAAGATAAGATTAATTTCATTAGGGATGGCTTGAGTAAGGAGTCTTTGGATGACATATCTAAAACTCTTGAGACGCATCCCAGTTGATATGTGTATCACGAAATTCACATGTTATATGCACAATTCCGTAAAGAAAGACAACAGTTAAGTCTCGGGAATCTGACTCTAAAAGACCTTGTTTGCCAATTTATAAGAAAATTGGATGGGAAGCTTGTCTCTGACGCATAGACGTCATTCAAGCAGTTACATTATTGTAAATATTATATTTCTTTGTCTTTTCCTAATAATTGTGATTTGTTTTGTTATTTTCTTTTATTTTCTCCGACATGATCAAGATCTTTTGACCTTTCATGATTTATTTTACTGTTTATTTGGTCTGATAATGATCGTGGTAAGAGGCGTCGGATAAATCTGGATCTTAACCTTTAACTTTTCATTTAGATGTAGAATTTCAGCTAACCATGTACGGTTTTCTAAACTCTTCTTCTAATGTTTAAGACATTGGGGACAATGTCTCATTTAGGTTTGGGGGAGGAGAATAGTTAAATTGTATCTTGTTTTTATTGTTTTATTTTTTGTCAAAATTTTTCGAAAAAGCCAAAAAAAATTGAAAATTTTTACAAAAACCAAACAAAATATTTTGTGTTTTTGTGTTTTTATTTGATTAATCAGGTGAAATTGGTGTGAGATAGCTGTGTAAGGAATTTCCATTCCTGAGACGTATCTCAATCTATTTCAAAACAAGTTAATTTTTATTTATTTCCTTTTAAATTATTTAATTTGTGAATTCTTCATAAAACTGACTAAAATGAATCTTCATATGCTCAGTTGACATGTATTATCAGCATACATGGTAACATACATACATGAGCTGTAATTGAAAAGTTTGTAATATTCAGTGCTCTAGTTTAATTAGAGGAAACATCTATAAAAAATGATGGAGAAAAAAAGTCTGAGATCCGAGTTATTAAGTCTGTAAGGGTGTTTTAACACCTAGTGCCCTAAAACCAACTGGTTTGGGAGTCACTGACCCAAAGCTCGCTACATGAATAAAAGATGTTGCAAAACATATATATATATATATGAAGTCTGAGTAATTAAGTCCGTAGGGGTGTCTTAACACCTGGTGCCCTAAAGTCAACTGGTTTGGGAGCCACTGACCCAAAGCTTGTTACATAGATGGAAGATATTGTATATAAATAAAAAAATCAAAAAAAAAATCAGAAAAATATTTCATTGCTAAAAAAGGTGTGAATTCTGATAAAACTTTAGGACAAAAATATTTCTTTCTTCTCAACTGCACTTGTGACTATTATGGGCAAAAATGAGTTGATTAATATTTTGTTGGTTATGTATATGAAGAATGGTAAAAAAATAATCGGAGAATTCACTTATTTGGTCATTTAAAAAGAAACAAAATAATTATTGACTTGGATTAGAAGTTTCATCTGTTTAGTCACTAACTTCTTTATTCTCTTTTCTCTTGTCTTTTTACTTTTGTGTGCATTAGTTTTATTATCTTTTTACTTTTATCAAACGTTTGTGGGTATCGTTGCTATAAGCCCTCACGAGACTTCAACTCGTCCACTAGGGACACCTGGGGGTTTAAAGGCATGTTGCATATGCTAAATGCAACCGTGATCCCTACGAAAGTAGCTTAGTTTAATTTTAATTGTTTCTTGTATTTTATTTTGTTTTTTTCTCGAGGAGTAGCAAAATTTTAGGTTTGGGGGTGTGATGAGCGGAAAATATATCAATATTTACTACCCATTTTTCCTAATATTTTGTTTAGTTTCTCGGGTTTGATGAACGTTTTGATGTGTTTTACTTTATTTTGAAGATAAAATAATATTAGGACTCAATGGAATCATTTAGGACGAAATATGGGTCAAATAAGGGCAAAACTTGGACTTGACATATTAAGTTTGGATATTGGAAACTTGAAAGGGCGTTCTAACGAAGTGCAGTTTCAGAAATTCCAGTTTTGCGCAATTGTCGTACTTTGGGCATAACATTTTACTCCGATATCGGATTGAGCTAATTCAAGTTTTAGATTAAAGCAGACTCAAATATCTACAACTTTGAAGAATAAAATAATTTCGAATTCTGAATATTTCATCACCGAAATTGATGAAACATCCAGAAGTATGTTATGTGTAATTATTAAAGTCATTTTCATAGCAAATAAATAAATAAATAAATAAATAAATAAATAAATAAATAATAAAAATATTCAAGCTCCCACCAAACATGATAGCAATTAATAATGGATTTGTTGGATTAATTAGTGGAGTAATTAGTGGAGCAATTAATAATGGATTTGGCGGAGCAATTAATAATGGATTTGGTGGAGAATTTAATAATGGATTTGGAAATTTTGCCTGTAAATACCAAGTCATTTCATTTGTAAATTCATACTTTCTTCTTTGAAATTCCTTCTGAATAACTAAGAAGATTGTATCTTGTTTGTTTATTTACAGCTTTCAGTAATTAATTTCCGCTTTCGCACTTTCTTTTCTTTACTTTTCAGTTTTTACTTTCCGCAATTTACTTTTACGCACAATACTTTCCTTTCTTTACTTTTTCAGTTTTTACTTTTCAAGCAATGAGGAGGTAACTCCCCCTTACTGGGGTAAAAGGTAAAGCTTTTATTATTGCTATTTAGATTAATCTCCCATAATTATAATATAATAACTATTTAAAATCTGACTTAACGATGATACCGCCATATTGGTCGGTTGGTAATTAATTATAAATTGGTTTTAACCTGACTAAGCATGGATACCGCCTGGTTGGTCGGTTGGTAATTAATTATTAATTTGACTTTATAAGGATACCGCCTATATGGCTGGTTGGTAATTATCACGCAAAGTTAATATATTATATTAAGGGAGATATCTAAAATAATAGTAATAAAAGTGGATCATCTTACCTCAGCATTTCTTTATTGTACTTTTACTTTATTTAATTTCAGCATTTACTTTCCAGTAATTTAATTTCCATCATTTACTTTAAGTTTTCTTTTATTTAAGTTTTTACTACCCGTAAATATGTGTCGTAACTAAGCCAGTTATCTAGGGTTGTGATGAAATCCAATATCACCGGTTTATAAAGGGTTAAATTACAGTTTGGGTAATATAAAGGTTTATTTATTGAGCCTTAATCCTAATACTTTTTATTAACTGACCATTAATAAAATTGAACTGGTAAACTTAAAATGAACTTGAAAAAGAGATTTTAGGTTAAAGACCTTAGACTCAATAGCCCACGATCTTCCTTGAGGATAGATAACCCTTTAATATATTTCCTTACAGGATAAGAATATACATGTCGGGTGGGGGTAACCATAATTGGAACTTAATCTTAATGAATTCAGATAACTTGGTTAAAATATGAATATGATTAATTGGGTTATACTGGGTATTTGTATTTGACCATCGGAATAGGCTTTTACATAATTTCGTGTTCTACGTTAATAAACCAATATATTACGCAAACGTAAAATAACCACTTCATCTTTTAAAAAGATATTGGAAGGATTCACAACCCTGGATAGTTTTATAAATTTGAATTTTCTTCAATCTACTTTCAAGCAATTTTATTTACTTGTTTTAATTTTAAAGTCACCACCGAATCAAACAATCAATCCATTAGATACTTGTAAACATTTAACTTCATAAATTGATAACAAAAGGTTTTAAGTCATCGTGGGATTGATAATTTTTATACTACTTGAACGATACGTGCGCTTGCGTTATATGCGGGTGATTATATCGGTCAGATGGGCGATCGATTTAATAGGGAAATCTATCCCCGCGTCTAGCAAAAGACACACTTTCATCATCGTCACCACAGACTTCTTCATCAAGTGGGTGGAAGAAATTCCGGTTATAGAGATTTCTCAAGACCAAATCATTAAGTTCATAAAAGAGCATATTATCCATCGATTCGGCATCCCTCAGACATTGATGGTGGATCACGGTACCTCTCTGAACGGTGAAAAGGTTAAAAGCTTCATGACCGAATACGGGGTCCAGTTAGTAAACACTACTCCACACTACCCCCAGTCAAATGGTCAGGCAGAGTCATCCAACAAAACCCGCAAAGGGTTGATCCGAAAGATGATAACAGACAATGGGACGAATGCTTAAGTCAAGCTCTATGGGCTTATAGGACGTCACCCCGAACAAGTACCTCGATCACACATTTCCATCTAGTATATGGTCAAGAGGCCGTATTACCGGTCGAAATCAATGTTAAATATATAAGGGTGGCGCTGCAAAAAGAATTGACAAAGGAAAATTACAGTGAAGCGATGATCCAAAATTTATTAGAATTGGATGACGTCAAGTGCGATGTCATCAATTGTTTGGAAGCACATAAGACAAAGATGGCCAAAAGATATAATCGGAAAGTCGTGGCCAAATCATTTATAAAATGAGAGTTAGTATGGAAAACTATACTACCACTAGGTGCCAAGAATCCTGCATATGGCAAGTGGTCGCCTAATTGGGAAGGCCCATTCGAGGTAGAAAATGTGTTGCCAAACGGGGCCTATCATTTGAAAATTTTGAATGGAGAAATGCATGTCAGAGCGATAAACGGCAAGTACTTGAAAAAGTATGTGCCTTCAGTATGGGAATATGAGAATATGACGTTCTCCGGATGAAAAATAAGGATGAAGCGAAATAAATAGAAATAAATAAATATTATAATTTCATTAGTATCGGACAACGATGTCCCAAAAATTACAAGTAAAAGGACGAATGTAGCGTCCTAACAGTACATGAATACATAATTATCTACTAGTGGAAGGCCGTTGAAAATCCTCAGGCGAGTCTTTCATGGCCGAGAACATTTCCCTTAATCGATGCCACTCTTTCTGCATTTCTATATCAGCCGCCGCCAAATCGCTCAAGCTCTTTTCAAAATCAACTTGGGCCAAGTCTTTATATTCGGCCAGGAAAGCATTCACCTCCGTTAATTGAGAGGCAATGGTTTTTCTCTTGGCCTCTCTCCTCATGCGACTCTCCTTGATGAGACGCTGGATACCTGGCAACTATCATTCTAAGTCCAGTAATACTGACTCTTCAATCATCATTTTGTCTGTAGTTTCCCGTATAGTTTGGCGGAAAGTGTAAAGGGAATCACGGAGTCTTTCTTTCTTGGACATGGAAGAACGAAGCCCAACCTTTTGACTATGTATATTTCGATAGCGAAGGATAAGGGCTGTAACCTCACTCTGTAAGTCTTAAAGGAAGAGCCGGTCTTCGACCGGTATAGGCAAGACATGAAGACCCAACAGTCGCTCTAATTCAGATGAGATCTTTTCTAGTTTGAGCATGTTCTCTGGCATTGCGGCATGACCGATTTCCAGAGTAGTGAGAGAAGCATATTGCTTAATAACCTCCCGAAAGGCTTCCAAGTCTGTAGTAGCTCGAGCCTTAGATGGAGAGGGCTGAGATGGAGCAGAGGCTAGTCAGTCAAGATCGTCCAAAATGTCCTGGACCGATTACAGTAACGGATCGGACACCTGTGCAAACAAAAGAGAATTAGTAAATGAGAACCAAAAGAACGATGAAAGAAAGGAAAATGGAGAGAGACTTATAGTTTCGGGCCTACAATTGGAACTGGACGGCTCACCAGTAGTTGCCATAGGGATCTCAAGTGGCAATGCAGGTTCTCCTCTATGAGATTGGGGCGGGGGAACAGAAGATTCCGCCCGAAGAGGTGAGGATGAAGGAATTGGAGATGATGGCCATTCAGGAGCAGAGGGTTGTTGCATCGAAGGAACAGAAGATGTCGCCTGAAGAGGTGAGGACGAATGAGCCGGAGATTACAGCCGTTCAGGAGCGGAAGTATGTTGCATCGAAGGGACAGTGGACACTGCCCGTGAAGGTGCTGATTGTCGCGACATGGCTGATGGCTGGGCCTCTGTGGAAGAATCAGAATCGGAAGAGTCAGAAACATAAATAACTTTCATCTCTAAATAAATACGACGAATTACATCGTGTTTATACATAGAACGAGCCTCCTCTAGCAACTCCAATTCGGCCAGACTAAATAGGCCATCTATGTCCTTATAACTACCTCTAAACCCCGCAGCAGACCATCTGCGTATTAAGGGATAAATCCGTTTGAGATTACACCAAAAAGGCACGTCATCCGGCCAAATAGGCTCGTTCTCCGGCCGATGAGGCTCGTCATCTGGTTCTTGCACAATAGGGATAGGGACCTCCAATCGATGATATTCAAACAAAGGATGGTTCTTTGGGATCTCCTCAAAAAATGGGCGTAAGCGGCCCAATACTATACTTGACCCCGTACCTTGAAGATCGGCCCTGGTCGAATGGGTGGCATCAGCTACTTCATCCTCTTCTAGTGGATGTTGAACGATGGGAGTATCGCCCGCCTCACCCCCATCTGATGAAAGTTGAACGACCAGGATCTCGGTAGCTTCAACCTCCACCAAAGGATTTTGGATCACTAGAACTTCGGGTCCCCAAGTTTGAGCCGGTTCGAGCATACCAGAAGATGATTCCGTCCTGGACGTCTGCACGAGAAACGAAATAAAAAAAAGGCCCAATTTCAAATTGTACCTTAGCCCGACGAAGTATGAGGGGCTCGTCTGAGTCGGAGCTATGGGTTGGAGAAGGCTGTTTTCGTTTAACTTGTTTGGATTTCTTCGGCCTAGCTTTCTGAATAGGTTTCTTGGACCCAACTATTTCCGAGGGTTTTTGGGAAAAATGGATGGTGGAAAAAATCAAAGCGGAAGGCAAAGAAAAGAGTCTCTCACGGCCAGACGGCCAAAAACGGGTCAAAGAAATGATGGACCGATGTGCAAGGAGAGAAAAGACACAAGAAAAAAAAAAAAGATAACAAAGACGAGCTTCAGACAGGCATTGTTCAATGTCTGAGAGCGAAAAGAACTTTAAAACGTTCCGAATGGTA
>SKCR01012530.1:0-12675 GCA_019454045.1 Zanthoxylum bungeanum
TCCCATAGACACGCAGACATACTACCAATGGGATTCCGCGGGGTCTTCCAGAGCGAGCGAAGCTGTTTTCCGTACCATCGGCAAAACACAACCTCCTATCGCACTTGCATAAGTATCCAATACTTAAATATATGAGAACTATGCCGTTGTGCCATCACAACTCGCACAAGTGCAATACTAGTCTATTCCGCATTATCAATGTCCGATCTCGATAATACTCCGACTAGGGATATTTAATGATTAAACCTTTTATATTGATACTGTCTCATATCATCTCAATACGGAACTAATCATATGGACTTTTGCCATTAATATATTAAAGTAAATAATTTTACAAAAGGCAAAAGGCAATTTCATTATCACATAGTTGATTTTGTTACAATAATACAATATCATTTACAAAACAGTGACGCTATGGATCAATGTCTAACAACTCCCACTGCCATCTTTTCTGACTCTTATGACGTAGACTGTCTAACGTCATAATTAGTCTCAAAACTAATATGACCCTAATGGTTGCAGACTATATTCTACATGAATTAGAAACTCGTTCTTAATATCTCAAAGATCACAAAGAACATGTTTCAAGATCCATCATATGGTCTATATGATGTCAAAATAACTCGTAACAATTACGATTAAATCGACATCGATAATCGCACATAATAAAGTATTCACTATGTCATCATCAAATGATACATAATATTGCTTAGACATTCTAATCAATATCTCTTTCGAAAAAGGAATCATCCTTTACGAAAGATGAATACTATGTATAAGACACACAATAACTATCGAACAGTTATACTAACTGTCATACAGATAGCCTTCTTATGTCCTTCATTAGATCATATCTAATGTACGACTAATTGGAGTATCTCACAAGTCTCCAAGTTTCATATCATATATAAAACTTTATATCAAATATAACAGAGACTACTCTCACTGCTTTCACAGAGTAAAGAAGACTTAGGTAAATCTTTTACCTCACAAACATCTCATTATTACTATAATAATGATAATGTTGTTAGGATATATAAAACTAGAAAGTAATCTGTATGCTCCCACTAACCCTTTTATCACATATGTATTCTATATACTTTGACAAGATCAGACAATCTGACGATATCAAAAATAGAGAACACATATTTCTGGAAGACTTATCCGAGTCTACAATAGGCTCTGTAAGCTAGCACAAAACTGCGATCTCAACAGAACACAAACTCTAGGGCCATTCCAGAATGAACTCTTCAAACAAAGAAATCACAACTGATCTCTTATCTGAATAAGTCATTCAAAAACGCCACTTTGCATTCTTTAGTTAAAATGTACATTTTCATATTAACATTAACTAATATATCTCTAATTGTTCATTTAGTGTGACTAGAGATAAGTTTTCTCAGAATCTACAATAGATTGTTTAGTATAACTTTTCTCACTGTCATACTGTAAAGGTCAAACCTTTAATAAGCTCACAATGCTTTCGCTGCGCAAACAATTAGCACCTTTTATGAACTAATTCATAATGAAAGCTTAATCAGGTTCAAAACTTGATCGTAGTAAGCTAAGAAAAATCTTAGATCTATGGTTCAATGGTGAACTTCCAGAATCGATATCAAATATCGCTTCCATTATAAGTCATAGGATAATTTTTCTTCAATAAGAAAACAACAGAACCATTAAGTATCAAATACTCGTAAATGATTCTGATATCCTATTAGACTTATATAGAAGATGTATAAGGGTTGTTTCATCTTATTAATTACGTAATTCCATTTATAATTTATCATTCTCACATTTGACTTCAATAAGTCAAGTCTTTTCTACAATAATTAACATCTGATGTTACACACCAAGTAATAAAACGATTTTATTACTTCGAATCGTAGGAAAGATATTCTATTAAATAGAATACAATATTCTATTAAACAGAATAAACGATAAACTTTTACTTATACCTCCAAGGTGTAAGTAATTTCCATTATATAACTATTACATAAAAGAAACATTCAAATCTTAAACTTTTCAAGATTCGGATTTTCTACCTATACATATCATATATGTAACTGTAGAAATTAATGGAACATTAATTAAAGAGATGAATTAGTGTTATTGGAGCATAACCCCAAGAGTATTGAAACTAATTCGGTAACATTCAATATCAAACGAATCAAATCATATAAGATTCGATTGCTCCCACTACTCAATTCCATCAAGATGGAATCGTGGAAGAACAATAATGAATATGAATCATATTCACTAAATAACCTTAGAACTAATTGCTTTAAATTCATACGTTTGATCGTATCAATAATCTTTGAACAGTTCAAAGACATGTAATGAATTTTGAGGATAGAATTCTCTAAAACCTTTAGATTGAATATATTTGAACAAGTAAAAAATGTTCAATCTACGTTTCATCAGAACAGATTGAAAGTTCTTGATACTTTCAAGACTTTCAATATGTGTTCCTTCAGAAACACGCAACTAAGTTATGACAATTCATCAACTAAGTCACAAAATAAAGAAAACTACCTTAAGCAATTATTATTTATTAAACTACATACATCCAATGTATCAGTTAAATAAATTTGGTGGTCCAATGACAATTATTGGTTAAACGAGATCTTAATCACCTTCCCGAATACAATATTCATTAAATGGATAAGGATATGTGGTGTGATCTAATATCAAACCATCATTTACCATACGGAATAAGCATCCAATGCTCAAGTGATTAAACTCATAAAGCACCGTTCTAAATTATTTACTTTACCAAATAATTTCTCTTAATTTTTATCTCTACGTCAATGACACTACTAGTTATTATAAAATATGTAACAATTGTTTATAAAGAACAAATGACTATCCAATAGTCGCGAGTTCCGATATCAAATATCAAAACAATCGTTAACCAATATTTCAAACAACTAGACGGGAGATCTGGTATCCAATACCTATAGTTGCAGTATTGTGAAAATCGATATTTTCTATACACAAATATACGCATCTCCTTTCTTTAGCTTTACTATTTGCATTCAACTATTCACAACAATTGTAAATAACTGATTAGCAAATTGTGTCAGACACATTACCTCTAAAGGTAATTAAAGCTTAGAAACGTCATTACTAGATAAACAAATACCTAATAGGGCTTTCTTAATGCCAGTTAAGAATCTCGGGACATGAACTAATTCAAGTGAATTCTCACAGCATAAGAAACTATTGTCTCTAAAGTATTTTATCCTAAAGGAGATATCTATCTAGATTATATATCATGACTTAGAAACTAAGTCATTAACCATCTTTATTTTTGAAGAAAATCGGAACAATAGTTCCCGATGGTTTAGACCAATCTAATAATATCATAGTCTAGTAGTATCTAGAACCTATTCTAGAATAACTGCAACCAAGAGTCAAGTCAGATAACATATCAAAATATGTGTGCAGTGAATTAAAAGTTTAATTCTATCTAATATAGATTAAGGAAAACAAACAAGCGGCTATTTCCATAATAATACACACTGCCAAAGTTAAGGAATTTTTAAACTTAGCAGTGCCTCCCATTATTTTACGTAATACCGTAATCCCCAACTGAAATTGGTGGAGAAATATACAAAATATCATGATATTTTATTTCATTTAATTTTGCTTATCAACTTGCAACTTTAATCATCAAACAATTTAATGAATAAAGTAAGTCAACAATAGCAACTCAAAAATATAACCATTATATTTAATTAAGGGTCTTGGCCGAAATTATGTATACATATATACCAAAATTTCATTTCAAATTCATTTAACAAAAATTTGATCAACTTGATTAAATATCTAAAAAACACTTTATTAGATATTTATCACTTGGTCAAGAAAGGCAACCATGCCATTTAATTCAAATATCCTAAGTTAAGATATTTATATTTTAATTAATTTAATCATTTAACAATTAATTAATTAATTAATAATCAAATACAAATATATTAAATATATGTATAATATTTACATTAAATATCAAATACATATATTTATTTAGGATATTAGTCAAATATCTCCATTTGACTATTAATTAATGTGTATTTAAATTAATCAAGTATTAAATGTAAATACACAATAATTAACTAAATGACTATCGGGTCCCTTTAGCATGTATTTTGCGTTTAACCTTTAAACGACTTAATAAATAATCAATATTATTTATTAATGTTGCTCTAGTGCTCTACGAGTATATTTCATTATTGAGACTCTCTAGATTCAGGTATATCCATCACGAAATTCAATTTCGTGTCCATAATCTATCCACCCGTAGATTATGACGATCACTGATAAACTAGCTGATTCATACAGGTCGAGGTCATTGCATACGTATAATCCCTCCGTCACAGGTATCCGGATAATCCCAGAGATATAGATGTAAATGTCAAATCTTTATAGGTATTATCCCGTCGATGTATTCATTAACAATCTCTAAATAACAATCGGAACTTACTTCCGAAGTATATTGTGGCCACAGATTTAACAGACTGCTAATTATATATGGACTACCTATGCTCTGTACACAGAACTGACGTATCCTATCTTGACACACACAGGATATCCTGAGGATCGGTCCACACCCAACGAACAGGCGGAGGTCTGATCTAAATAGATCGGTGACGTGACTACCATCTAAGTCTGGAGGATGTCTCATACATCCACAGTGGTATCTCAAGTCGAAAGACCACTATGCTACTCAACCCGAGAAGATTCTTATTGACGTTGGTGTACCATCAATTAAGAATCTTCGGTGAGCCGTTCAGTGTTTATACACTATAAACACCTACACGTCTATACGAGTCTCCATAGTGGTAGTGAAGGAGAATCCTTTGAAATATCTGCATTCGGTGCCTTTGCTAGTTGGGAAGTTGGGCAGATGGTTAGTGTTGCTGACAGAGTTTGATATCGAGTACCTCACTTCTAAAGTGATCAAAGGGCAAGTCGTAGCAGAGTTCCTTGCATTACAACCGATAGAAGGTGACCAGTATAAGTTTGAATTCCCAGATAAGGAGATCCAAGCAATAACAGTCCAAGGATGGAAGATGTACTTTGATGGAGCAGTGAACTGCAAATGAGCTGGAATTGGAATCATAATAGTAACCCCCGAAGGAGAAACTTTGCCTATAGCCAAGATATTAACGGAGACTCGATGTTGGTAATCCGACAGATGCAAGGAGAATGGGAATTGAATGAAGAACGGTTGAGACATTACTTGTTCCACCTCAGGAGTTTGGCACAGGTCCTCCCTGATTGTAAGTTCCAGCACTTGCCGTGAGAAGAGAATCATATGGCAGACGCATTGGCAACACTAGCCGCAACTTGGGAAAATCCGGAGAAATTCATGATGAAACCTTTAGTGTTGACGACAGCAAGCAGACCTGTTTACGAGATAGAAAGGGTCATGGAAGTAGAAGTCGATGATGGGAAGCCCTGGTACTATGATATTCAGCGATACTTGGAACGGGGGGAACTCTCGGAAGAAACAAGCAGAAAAGACATGATAGCCATTCATAAGTTGGCTTCTCAGTATGTGAGTCTGAAGGGGAATTGTATAAGAGACAAGCGAATGGCATTCAATTGAAGTGTTTGAGAAAAAAATAAGCTCAGAAAGCAATGGAAGAAGTACATGCCGGAGTATGTGGACCGCACATGAACGGATTGAACTTGTCCCGGAAGATAGTGAGACAAGGCTTTTACTGGTCGACCATGGAAGCTGACTGCGCGAAGTTGGTAAAGCATTGTCACGATTGTCAAGTGCACGGTAACTTAAACCATTTTCCGCACACAGAGTTGCACGGGCTATTAGAGCCGTGGCCGTTCTCTGCATGGGGAATTGACATGATCGGAGAAATTCGACCGAACACATCGAACGGACATCGCTTCATAGTAGTGGCAGTAGACTTCTTTTCAAAATGGGTGGAAGCCAAATCATTTCACAGTGTTACAGCAAAGCAGATGGCGAAGTTCATAGCCCGAAATCTCATATGTCGATATGGAATGCTGCATCATGTAGTAACAGACAATGGAGTCCAGTTTCAAGGAGAAACAAAGGAAATGCTACAGAAGTATGGGATAGGACATCATAAGTCATCACCTTACAGACCACAGGAAAATGGGGCAGTCGAGGCAGCCAACAAGACAATAAATAAAATGTTAGCCAAAATGATAGAGAATTATAAAGATTGGGCTGATAAGCTACCGTACGCCCTGTGGGGATACAGAACATCTGTGAGAACGACAACATGAGCCACACCCTACTATTTGGTCTGTGGGATGGAAACAGTACTGCCAGTGGAAGTTGAGATACATTCTATGCGGGTATTAGCAGAAACAGAGTTACCTGAACAAGAATGGGCCTCGCAGAGATTTAAATAGTTAGCACTGCTGGATGAGAAGAGAATGAAGTCATTGCATCACATGCGAATATACCATAAGAGGTTGGCTCGAGCATTTAATAAGAAGGCGCGTCCTACCAAGATAAAAAAGGGTGATCTAATGCTTAAGCAGTCGAAGACGTCGATGACGGACTCGAGAGGAAAGTTCAGACCGAACTGGGAAGGACCCTACATCATCCAGAAAGTGATGGGAAATGGGGCAGTGAGACTGTCAGATTTAGAAGGGAATGAGTTCACCGAGCTGATCAACATAGATAGATTGAAGCAGTATTTTGCCTGAGGAAGAGAAAACCAAGCAGTCACCAAGGGAATTGGCAGAAGACCTAACCCAACAGAATAGGAAATTCATTTATGCACGCATGCATACACGTAACATATCTCCATTCTCTTTTGTGTTTTGTGATGTTTTGTATTCACAGGTTTCGAAGAGGGAAAGAATAAAGCGGCAAATGCAAGCCAACCAAAAGCAGCAACAGTATAGTATCAACAGTTTTCCGGAATGAATCACAGGGTTGAGGCCCGCGTCAGTATAACTTTTGGGGATGAGCCTCAGGGTTTGGGCCAATATCAGCATCGGTTTTGGGGATGATTCCCAAGGGGCGAAGCCCACATTATCAGTAGTCGAAAGGAAGAATTTCGTGGAGTGAAAAAAACAAAAAGAGAGAAGTCTTTGATAGTAAGGCATTTGTCCGGTGATGACATTTTTTGCTGCAGGGAGGAACCTTAGAAACGATACATACGAGATGTGCTCTCATTCAGGATTAAGAGTGGTTGATCTTGACTAGACTCACGAGCACTTGATTATGGGATCTCAACAGTAGAAGCCTGAGTAGTTGGCAAAATGACTAGTTGAAGAGATTGTGGATCAGTGAATGACTGTTTGTCTAGATGTCCATCCTGGGGTACTTACGCTATGATATATGATATGGTTTGAAATAAAGAAAAAGTCTCTGTAATAAAAATAAAAGAAAAATGGACCACCTATAACCGATAAGCGTGAAGCTACTCATGGGCGAGTATTAGGACCACCATGAGGAGAAATGCTACCTTAAAGTGTAGGTGTGTCGAAAAAAGGAGAAAGAAAGAAAAGAGAAAAGAAAAAGAAAAAGAAAAAAAGAGTTCAAAAATGAAAAGAAAGAAAAGAAAGAGACAAGAGAAAAAAGAAGAAAACCATATCATGTTGAGTACGAGGAAGTAATCACGGAGTGTGATCAAGACATCTAGATTGGTTAGTCCCACTGATCCGATTCTCATAGACAAAATCATCGAGTTGGCTTACTTAAAGATTAAGCTGTGAAAGAGCCTTGGCACACACACACTAGGAGTCTAGTTGAGATCACTCATGTAGACGATCGGATTTGAGTATATTAAGTACATTGAAGGTTCTCTGGTTTTGACACGAAGCATTCGTTGAGGACGAAAATATGTTTAGCTATCTGGAATATCTCGTGAGAGGCAATAAAGTATGTTGGAATGAACCATCATATCATCAGTAGCGGTTTTAGGGATAAGTCCCAAGGGCGAGGCCTGCATCAGTATCAGTATGGGGTGAGGCCCACATCCACATCAGTCTCAGTTTGGGGCGAGGCCCACGTCAGTATCAGTTTGGGGTGAGGCCTACGTCAGTATCAGTTTTGGGTGAGGCCCATATTAGTATCAGTTGGGGGCGAGGCCCACATCAGTGTCAGTCTGGGGGCGAGGCCCACATTAGTATCAGTTTGGGGTGAGGCCCTAATCAGCATCAGTCTGGGGGCGAGGCCCACATCAGCAGCAGTCTGGGGGCGAGGCCCACATCAGTATCAGTTTTGAGGGCGAGGCCCACGTCAGTATCAATTTAGGGCGAGGCCCACGTAAGTATCAGTTTGGGGCGAGGCCCACATTAGTATCAGTTTAGGGCGAGACCCGCATCAGTTTGGGGGCGAGGCCCACATCAGTGTCAGTCTGGGGACGAGGCCCATATTAGTATCAGTTTGGGGTGAGGCCCACATCAGCATCAGTCTGAGGGCGAGGCCCACATCAGCATCAGCCTGGGGGAGAGGCCAACATCAGTATCAGTTTTGAGGACGAGGCCCACATCAGTACAAGTTTAGGGTCGAGGACCCACTACATCATCAATTTGAGGCCGATGCAAACATTGTCAGCGGTATTGGGATGTGTCTCAGGGTCGAGTTGCCCATGTTGTCGGTTGTAGTTCTGTGATGCGTCCCAGGGTCGAGGGCCCACTACATCATCAGTTGTAGTTCCGGGATGCGTCCCAGGGTCGAGGACCCCCTACATTATCAGTTTGAGGGCGAGACCCACTTTTTCAGCGGTATTATGATGCGTCCCAGGGTGGAGGCGCCCCTGTTGTCAGTTGCAGTTCTGGGATGCGTCCCAGGGTCGAGGACCCACTGCATCATCAGTTGTAGTTCCGGGATGCGTCCTAGGGTCGAGGACCCACTACATCATCACTTTTAAGATGTGTCTCAGGGTCGAGGGCCCACACATCAGTTGCAGTTCCGGGAGTCATCCGAGGGTCGAGGGCCCACTACATCATCAGCACAGTTCGGGAATAGAGCCCACATTTGGTGGTTCGGGAACGAAGCCCAGTGGACGAGGTACCTCGCCACCATTTCAACTCAGTTCAAAGCAGCAGCCAAGTCATGTGGCAGCTGGCGAGCCAGGTAAGTAAAAATACATTGCATAACTTTGATAGGATTGTCATTGTCACACACTGCACATGTCCCATGAAAGTGAGGGCGACTGTAGGCACTACATTTTTGCATATAAGTCCCGATGATGAGTCTCACATGGAGACATTACCTCTTTAAATTGTGGAAGTCACGGGAAACGGACGTCAGAATGGAAGAGTTAGACATTGACATTTTGTTGGATTTAATTTGCTTGTTTAACTTCGGGTTTGCTTGTTGGACCTCTGTTTTAAAACTTATCCTTAGCCCAAACCCCCGCAAGTCACACACCAAGCCCACACACCAAGCTCACCAAAACAAACCCAATACACACCCAAACCACTAAAGCCACGCCCCAAAGCTTCCAAAATAATGAAATCACACATTAAACACATGCTAAAATCAAGACAAATCACATTCCCTAATTAAAAGATACAAATCAAATCTCATCAAAATACTTTCCTAATCCAAGTAAAACATATCCCTAATTAAAAGAGAAGAAATCAAATCAAATCAAATCGTATCCCTAATCAAAGGAGAAGAAATTAAATCAAATTAAAACACATCCCTAATTAAAAGGATTTTTCCTTAAAGCACATTAATTAAAAATATCTCCCATAATTACACAAATCCTTTCCCTTTTCACACAAGGTAAACCCAACCATATGCCTATAAAAAGAAGCCTTAACTCAACCCTGAAACCCTTGGACATTCACGCATAACATACAAAAATTCTCTTAGCTAGACTCTCACGGCAAAACATAAAAGGAAAACCCTAATGTTCTAAGCCTTCAACAGCCCCACCCACATATCAAATAACAGCTCTCAACACACTCACGCCACCTGCCTTCAACCCCACTCACACAAAGCCCTCAACGCATCAGCCAGTTCCCCAGGAAACCATCACGCCACCTGCCTTCAACTTCACTCACGTACCCTTCATTCAATCTGCCTTCACCACGCCCACAAACCACAACATAATTTGTCTTCATCACGCCACCACACATCAACGGCACTCACATAAACCACATTCAGCAGCAATTCACGACTTTCCCTCAGGCCATACACACCTTCATCAGTCCAGTAAACTACATTGAATCACTTCACAAAATGCCTAGTTTTTACTCCACAAACTGTCTAGTCCATTACCCCATATAACCCCGTAAACTGCCTCTGCAATTATCGCAAACTGCACCTAAAAAACTCCCCAAAATAGTCCAGGTTTTACCACAAAACTGCACCAAAAACTGCCCCGTAAAACCCACAAACCGTAAGCCAAAACAGTCCCCAATTACCGCAAAACTGTAAACCTAAACCGTGACCAGAAACACCATAAAACAAAGTTAAAACAGCAGCCCAAACAGTGAAACAGTGAAGGAAAATGTTGAACCAGTGAACCAGAGGAGTTGCGGAGCATCTACCCTTCTGACGACCACGTACCGCACTTCCGAGAGACGACTTAAGAGGTTAGACCTGAGGGCACCCCTTTTATTTATTATCCTTTATTTTTTTATTTATTTTATTAATTATTTCGCTTGATTATTATGGATTGGTACATGATGTGATTTCCGGATGAACGAAATATGTATTATCTCTTGCGGTATATCGGATGGAAACCCGGACGTAAATTTCGTAGCCGAATCTGAATGGACAGTATTGCGGTTTGCACTCGGGATACAATGCCACATACCACTTGAGAGACACACATATTTCGTTTCATCCAACCTTGTGTTCAAGCATGATTTAGTCTAATAAGTTATTTATTTTTAAGCATGATTATGATATTTCTTTATGCATGATTTAGTTATTTTTCTTTTGCAATAGTAATTTAATTTACGTTTATTTTTAGGATGTTATTTATTCTTTGTGTTTGAACATTCAACATGCTCATTGTGTGATATTGTATGCTTGCCATTATAATGACTTACTTTTAAAAGAATGCAAACTTAGACATAGGATTTACTTTGGTGAATGCGAACTAGATTTAAGTTATTCTTGAGCATATATGTTGCGTAGATTCGGTTAAGTTATTGCACAAATCATTTCATTACAAGTGGCATAAGTAAGGGACAATTCCGAAACCAACGGTTTGAGGTCTTCCATTACGAGGGGTGAGTGCGGCCTTAAATCATTTTCCCTGTTCACACCAGGTGGCGACTCCATTTTTATTTCTCCGGTGCTGTCTAACATGTGCTACTCCGTACTCCCGACCGGGCCGCGAGCCTGGAACAGCGTCACTGATTTCTGTGTCCTACACCTAAACCTGAACTATGTACAGGTCGCTCAAACTGTTGCTGAGAAACAGCTTTTGTCAGCGGATTTACAAGGTTATCATCTGATGCGATTTATTCGATCATCACATCGCCACAATGTATGATCGAACGAATCAGATTAATTAGTTGAAGTACATATTTGGATCAATGATAAGATCGTGATTCTTTAGCCTGTGCTGTAGCCCAGCCCAGCAGCTAACAGAACTACTCCTAAAGTAATTAGGAATTATTTGGATCCAAAATGCTTCTATTGCTGCCTCAGCTGCAGCAATGTTCCGCTCTTGTTGTTTATTCGACAACAATATCTTGCTTGGAAGATTTCCAGCTCAATGTTCCGTTATTCAAACTATATATGTTCCCTTATAGTGACTTATAGTCATTTCATCGGTTTGGAAACTTGCAGCGGTGAACCTAGTTACCTCAAGTTCTCATTTCCCTAAATTTTAAGAAGGCATCCTTAGTTTGTCCAAGATACTCAAGGATGTGTAGGAGTTAAATCAAGTCCCAAGATCAACAAATCAAGCATAAAAAACGCATATGAACACATCAAAGGAGGTGCGGAATCATAACTCACATTGAACGGTTTTGATGTAATGAACACAAGTTGCGTTTTTGCCTCCCTCCAAGCTCGGCAATGGCTTCTGGAACTGCAGTGGAGTGCACGGTAGGGGCTGTTTTGAACTCCACCATTTTCGGCCATGGATGACTTCCATGGAAGCTCCAAGCTTCAAGCTTCCATGCTCAAAGAATCACTTCCCTATCACCTATGTATCACTCATGGTGTGCTAGCACTAAGTCTTCTTCAATTTGCTTCTCAAAAATTCGGTGAAACCAGAAAAATCAAGAAGAAAATCGGCAGTGAAGCCGTGAAGGAGAGGAGAGGAAAAAGAGAGGGAAAAGAGGAAGACCGTGTCTTGCATGTGAGAGAGAGAATGATAAGTTCGAAAATAAAAAATGTAAAAAGGTTTATATAATTTCCAAAATTATTTAATAAACCATTTACTTTTTCTATTTAAAATTAAAGCAAAAGCTTTCAATCAACTTATCACCCATCATTTCTACTTTTTACTTTAAGTCACATCACATAGCTTTAATAAAGTGATATGTTGTCAAGTCACATCACTCAAAGTGACAATTGATTTGACGCATGATGTGACAAACGATTTGACGCTTGATGTGACTCGCGTGTCGCGCTCGAATTCGAAATGCGAATGCGCTCACAATCACTCTCGGGCTCGGGTTCGCTAATTCCAAATTAACGAATTTTCCGTCACGTCGTAATTAAATGATTACGCCTAGCGAAAT
>SKCR01012531.1:0-12329 GCA_019454045.1 Zanthoxylum bungeanum
TTTTTTTTTTTTTTTTTTTAGACTAAAACAATTTATTAAAAATTACCAATAATAAACAAACAAAATATCTCATTTAATTCTCTTGTTTTTTTAGCCCTTTTCAACTATCACCATCACCAATCAATCAATTCATCACGAGAATTATCAAAAGCTTACTGGGTTTCTTTTTAAAAAAAAAAAAAAAAACTACCGTTTTATTCTTCGACATATAATCTGATTGGATATCATAAGATTTGTACTCTCTTTAACTAAATCTTAATAGTCTTATTAGAATATCACAAGACTTTTTAGATTATTTAAAAGTCCGGACTCTAAATCAAAATATATAAAAATACACATACACTTAACATATATACCTACAATTTTCATCAACAAACCTCTCTCAAATTCGGATTCACATAAAGTCGAAATTAACCCCAAAATTATCATTTCGCACCTACTTCACATTGAGATTCATTATAGTCACATTTTTACCTCTATCACATTGGTGACTAAAAGTTGCATTATTTGTACCTTAGTTATATTATTTATCTTCAGTTACATTAGTTACCTCAACCATATTGTAGATCCTCAGTCACATTAAACAGAGTCAAAATAACATATTACTTAAGTCACAAAAAACCAAGTCAGTCAATTTTTTTACCCACAATCACAATATGACTATTGTTGATGGTGTTTTCAGGCACTATTTTATTTAAGCAGCACGACATGGGTAAAAAAGCTAATTCACTTCTCAGTCAAGATTATTAATGCCGACCCGACCACTAAAGAGTCAACAGTAAGAGGCCGGGAACTTTACGGTTAGTGACCGAGCACTTGAGTTCAAGATGACCGGGCAATTATCAGGTCGACAGCAGCATTCTCAGTACAAAAGACTATTATGACCGACCACATGAAGACCGACCACATGAAGACCGACCTCGTGAAAATCGAGCATAGGGCAAGACATGTTCGGGAAGATAAGGCATTCTATCCATACAAGATAAGATAATAAGTTATCATATTTTCATAAAGAGAACTAATGAGTCAGTATCCTAAAAGGATAAAAGAAGTGAAGGTAGTTTTAAAAGTAGGAATCCTGATAGGAAAAGGAAACCATCTCCAACTGGGAATTCTTGTACAAATAGGAATCTGATTTCTTCACCATTATAAATATGAGGGTAGAGTGAGTGTAGAAGGGAGAAAATAGGGAACCAATATCAGGATCAGAATCATTACCATCAGACTTGTAAAAAACAAGAAGCAGAGCTGAGAAGCGTGTTTGAGTAATAAAAGTATCATCCTTTTTGTGCCCGTGACGTAGGTCGGACCAAGATCCGCCGAACCACATTAAAACTCTTTGTCAATTGGCGTATTTATCTGTCTTTTGCTAAGTTTGCCTTTGGTCCCCCATAACCAAATAAATTCACTATTGATGGAGGATTGTCTCGGGAGTAATATTCTCATATTGCCCTGAGACCAAAATTAGCCGTCAACAGTTGGCGCCGTCTGTGGGGAACTCAACAAAAAGCGGTTCGCGTAGTAAGACGATGGCAGAAGGCGGAAATCACCAATCGTCGGGGAATCCGGCCACAGATTGGATGAAGAAGATAGAAGAAAGCATAAGGAAGGACATGGAGGATAATCAGGCCCTCCTAAAAACCATGATGGACCGACTAGAGAGAATGGAAGGGGGGAACAGCGAAAAGCCTGAAACCAGAGCTAATAAAAAAGATGAGAGATAGCAGATGGAAAGAGGGTTGTGGATACAAGTGAGGACGATGGACCTAGGAGGAGGGGGCCTTACGAGATAAAATCCATAGTTGTAGAAAAAGATTCACAAGCAGAGGACACATGGGAAGAAGAAGAAGAGAGACGTTCGACAGATTCCTCTTATGATAGTCTCCGCTACACTAGAAGAGGAGGCACAAAGTACGACGAGACTGTTCGGAAGATCCCAAACCGTGAGGAACACCGCACCCGTGGCAACAGACATGAAGAAGATCGCAGAAGGCGACATGGCGGCCCAAATAGCGAGGTAAAATCTTGGTTAAAGAAAGAGATGGCCAAGAGGGGGCAAGCCTCAAAACAGATACAGGAGACGCCCGGGATAACAAAGAGGAATCCCCCCTAACAGAAGAAATAAAATCAGCAAAATTCCCGAAAAGGTTAAACATGCCAACCATGACGCCCAACAAAGGCCATACCGATCCAAAATCCCATATTGAGAGCTTTGTACTATTGATGGAGGTCCAAGAGTGACAGGGGACACCGTGTGCAAGGTATTCCCCCTAAACCTTGGGTGGATCCGCCATTCTATGGTATAAAAGTCTAGCCCCAGGGAGCATCGGTAGCTTTGCACAACTCAGAAAGTCGTTCGTACGACACTTCAAAGGGGCCTGCGTCCCTAAAAAGACAATCGGCTCGGGGCTGGAGTTCGTTCCGCCGATGCCACTTCAACAATCGGCTCGGGGCTAGAGTTCGTTCCGCCGAGGACACTTCAACAATCGGCTCGGGACTGGAGTTCGTTCCGCCGAGGATGCTATACTATTCGACTCAGGGGTCGGGCTACGTCCCACCGAGTCGTGCTTATTGGCCTGGGGACGGAACATTCCCCCAGAACCCAATGTCTCTTTAGCTCGGGGTCCTCAGAATATTCAGGGATATACTCGATGCATAGGATCCGTAAGAAGCATAGCACGGGGATGGATGATACCCCTGTGGCGATTGCTTGCTCCAGTGTTACCGAACATAAGGAGGAATATGCCCTTAATGTTTCGAAACACTCTCTGATCCTCACTTACCCGATGGAATGGATCCGTGAGAAAGCATAGCACGGGGAGAGATGATGCCCCCGTGACGATTGCTAGCTCCAGTGATGTCGGACCTAAGGAGGAATGTGCCATTAGTATCTCGGACACTCTTTGATCCATTCATCATTTGGATCCAAGAGAGGCACAGCACGGGGAGGCGTTGTGCCCATGTAGCGTGTGCATGCTCCAGCGTGGTAAGGAGGAGCCCTCGCACAATACACAGGCTCCACAGTGACCCGACGTATAGAGGATGTCCCCTTACCATTTTAAACGCTCTCTGATCCAAATCCTGGTTCGCCGGGACACTGAATTGAAAGATTCAGAATTGTGTTTTGGAGGCCTTGGGCAGGACGCTGTTTCGAGGCATCTGTGCTGTTGTTTACACTTGTGAAAAGTTTTGCTTTGGGACAAGTGCTAAGTCACCCCCACATTTTGATTTTATTTTCCAAAGTTTTTTTTTTGTTTTTCGCCGGTCTGGCAAGGGGACGCCTGTGCCAGATTTGGTAGGGCTTCAAAAGGTTGAGTCACCTCCCTTCTGAATAAGTCCCAAGGATTAATCGACTCGGGGCTGGATTCGTTCCGCCGAGGTTTCGTGGTGTAGGCTCGGGGCTGGATTTATTCCGCCGAGGCCTATGTGTGCCACTTGGTTATTCGGCTCGGGGCTGGATTTCGTTCCGCCGAGGCCACTTGGTTATTCGGCTCGGGGCTGGATTTCGTTCCGCCGAGGCCACTTAGTTATTCGACTCGAGGTCGGGGTACGTCCCACCGAGTCAGCCCTTCGGACTGGGGACGTAACATTCCCTCAGGTCCAATTGTCTCTCTTCATTCGGGGTCAGGTTACGTCCCACCGAATCAGCCCTACAGACTGGAGACGTAACATTCCCCCAGGTCCAAGTGCATTTCTCAGCTCGGGGCACGTCCCATCGAGTCAGCCCTTCGGACTAGGGACGTACCATTCCCCCGGGTCCAAGTGCCTCTCTTCATTCGGGGTCGGGTTACGTCCCACCGAATCAGCCATTCGGACTGGAGACGTAACATTCCCCCAGGTCCAAGTGCCTCTCTTCACTCGGGATCGGGTTACGTCCCACCAAGTCAGCCCTTCGGACCGGGGACATAACATTCCCCCAGGTCCAAGTGGCTCTCTTCATTCGGGGTCAGGTTACGTCCCACCGAATCAGCCCTTCGGACTGGAGACGTAACATTCCCTCAGGACCAAGTGCCTCTCTTCACTCGGGGTCGGGTTACGTCTCACCGAGTCTACCTCTTTGGACTGGGGACGTAACATTACCCCAGCTCCAAGTGTCTTTCTCAGCTCGGGGTCGGGGTACGTCCCACCGAGTCTACCTCTTTGGACTGGGGACGTAACATTCCCCCAGGTCCAAGTGCCTTTCTCAGCTCGGGGTCGGGGTACGTCCCACCGAGTCAGCCCTTCGGACTGGGGAAGTAATATTCCCCCAGGTCCAAGTGCCTCTCTTCACTCGGGGTCGGGTTACGTCCCACCAAGTCTACCTCTTTGGACTGGGGACGTAACATTCCCCCAGGTCCAAGTGCCTTTCTCAGCTCGGGGTACGTCCCACCGAGTCAGCCCTTCGGACTGGGGACGAACATTCCCCCTGGTCCAAGTGCCTCTTTTCATTCGGGGTCGGGTTACGTCCCACCGAATCAACCCTTCAGACTGGGGACGTAACATTCCCCCAGGTCCAAGTGCCTCTCTTCACTCGGGGTCGGTTTACGTCCTACCGAGTCAGCCCTTCGGACTGGGGACATAACATTCCCACAGGTCCAAGTGCCTCTCTTCATTCGGGGTCAGGTTACGTCCCACCGAATCAGCCCTTCGGACTGGAGACGTAACATTCCCTCAGGACCAAGTGCCTCTCTTCACTCGTGGTCGGGTTATGTCCCGCCGAGTCTACCTCTTTGGACTGGGGACGTAACATTCCCCCAGGTCCAAGTGCCTTTCTCAGCTCGTGGTCGGGGTACGTCCCACCGAGTCAGCCCTTCGGACTGGGGAGGTAACATTCCCACAGGTCCAAGTGCCTTTCTTCACTCGGGGTCGGGTTACGTCCCACTGAGTCTACCTCTTTGGACTGGGGACGTAACATTCCCCCAGGTCCAAGTGCCTTACTCAGCTCGGGGTCGGGGTACGTCCCACCGAGTCTACCTCTTTGGACTGGGGACGTAACATTCCCCCAGGTCCAAGTGCCTTTCTCAGCTCGGGGTCGGGGTACGTCCCACCGAGTCAACCCTTCGGACTGGGGACGAAACATTTCCTCAGGACCAAGTGCATCTCTTCACTCGTGGTCGGGTTACGTCCCACCGAGTCTACCTCTTTGGACTGGGGACGTAACATCCCCCCAGGTCCATGTGCCTCTCTTCATTCGGGGTCAGGTTACGTCCCACCAAATCAGCCCTTTGGACTGGGGACGTAACATCCCCCCAGGTCCAAGTGCCTCTCTTCACTCGGGGTCGGGGTACGTCCCACCGACTCTACCTCTTTGGAATGGGGACGTAACATTCCCCCAGGTCCAAGTGCCTTTCTCAGCTCGAGGTCGGGGTACGTCCCACCGAGTCAGCCATTCGGACTGGGGATGTAACATTCCCTCAGGTCCAAGTGCCTCCCTTCACTCGGGGTCGGGTTACGTCCCACCAAGTCTACCTCTTTGGACTGGGGACGAACATTCCCCCAAGTCCAAGTGCCTTTCTCAGCTCGGGGTCGGGGTACGTCCCACCGAGTCAACCCTTCGGACTAGGGACGAAACATTTCCTCAGGACCAAGTGCATCTCTTCACTCGTGGTCGGGTTACGTCCCACCGAGTCTACCTCTTTGGACTGGGGACGTAACATTACCCCAGCTCCAAGTGTCTTTCTCAGCTCGGGGTCGGGGTACGTCCCACCGAGTCTACCTCTTTGGACTGGGGACGTAACATTCCCCCAGGTCCAAGTGCCTTTCTCAGCTCGGGGTCGGGGTACGTCTCACCGAGTCAGCCCTTCGGACTGGGGACGTAACATTCCCCCAGGTCCAAGTGCCTTTTAAGCTCGTGGTCGGGGTACGTCCCACCGAGTCAGCCCTTCGGACTGGGGAGGTAACATTACCCCAGGTCCAAGTGCCTCTCTTCACTCGGGGTCGGGTTACGTCCCACTGAGTCTACCTCTTTGGACTGGGGACGTAACATTCCCCCAGGTCCAAGTGCCTTTCTCAGCTCGGGGTCGCGGTACGTCCCACCGAGTCTACCTCTTGGACTGGGGACGTAACATTCCCCCAGGTCCAAGTGCCTTTTAAGCTCGTGGTCGGGGTACGTCCCACCGAGTCAGCCCTTCGGACTGGGGAGGTAACATTACCCCAGGTCCAAGTGCCTCTCTTCACTCGGGGTCGGGTTACGTCCCACTGAGTCTACCTCTTTGGACTGGGGACGTAACATTCCCCCAGGTCCAAGTGCCTTTCTCAGCTCGGGGTCGCGGTACGTCCCACCGAGTCTACCTCTTTGGACTGGGGACGTAACATTCCCCCAGGTCCAAGTGCCTTTCTTAGCTCGGGGTCGGGGTACGTCCCACCGAGTCAACCCTTCGGACTGGGGACGAAACATTTCCTCAGGACCAAGTGCCTCTCTTCACTCGTGGTCGGGTTACGTCCCACCGAGTCTACCTCTTTGGACAGGGGACATAACATTCCCCCAGGTCCAAGTACCATTCTCAGCTCGGGGTCGGGGTACGTCCCACCGAGTCATCCCTTCGGACTGGGGACGTAACATTCCCCCAGGTCAAGTGCCTTTCTCAGCTCGGGGTTGGGGTACGTCCCACCGAGTCTACCTCTTTGGACTGGGGACGTAACATTCCCTCAGGTCCAAGTGCCTTTCTCAGCTCGGGGTCGGGGTACGTCCCACCGAGTCTACCTCTTTGGACTGGGGACATAACATTCCCCCAGGTCCAAGTGCCTTTCTCAGCTCGGGGTTGGGGTACGTCCCACCGAGTCATCCCTTCGGACTGAGGACGAAACATTCCCTCAGGACCAAGTGCCTCTCTTCATCGTGGTCGGGTTACGTCCCACCGAGTCTACTTCTTTGGACTGGGGACGTAATAATCCCCCATGTCCAAGTGCATTTCTCAGCTCGGGGTCGGGGTACGTCCCACCGAGTCAGCCCTTCGGACTGGAGACGTAACATTCCATCAGGACCAAGTGCCTCTCTTCACTCGGGGTCGGGTTACGTCCCACCGAGTCTACCTCTTTGGACTGGGGACGTAACATTACCCCAGCTCCAAGTGTCTTTCTCAGCTCGGGGTCGGGGTACGTCCCACCGAGTCTACCTCTTTGGACTGGGGACGTAACATTCCCCCAGGTCCAAGTGCCTTTCTCAGCTCGGGGTCGGGGTACGTCCCACCGAGTCAGCCCTTCGGACTGGGGACGTAACATTCCCCCAGGTCCAAGTGCCTCTCTTCACTCGGGGTCGGGTTACGTCCCACCAAGTCTACCTCTTTGGACTGGGGACGTAACATTCCCCCAAGTCCAAGTACCTTTCTCAGCTCGGGGTCGGGGTACGTCCCACTGATACAGCCCTTCGGACTGGGGACGTAACATTCCCCCAGGTCCAAGTGCCTCTCTTCACTCGGGGTCGGGTTACGTCCCACCAAGTCTACCTCTTTGGACTGGGGACGTAACATTCCCCAGGTCCAAGTGCCTTTCTCAGCTCGGGGTACGTCCCACCGAGTCAGCCCTTCGGACTGGGGACGAAACATTCCCCCTGGTCCAAGTGCCTCTTTTCATTCGGGGTCGGGTTACGTCCCACCGAATCAACCCTTCAGACTGGGGACGTAACATTCCCCCAGGTCCAAGTGCCTCTTTCACTCGGGGTCGGTTTACGTCCTACCGAGTCAGCCCTTCGGACTGGGGACATAACATTCCCACAGGTCCAAGTGCCTCTCTTCATTCGGGGTCAGGTTACGTCCCACCGAATCAGCCCTTCGGACTGGAGACGTAACATTCCCTCAGGACCAAGTGCCTCTCTTCACTCGTGGTCGGGTTATGTCCCGCCGAGTCTACCTCTTTGGACTGGGGACGTAACATTCCCCCAGGTCCAAGTGCCTTTCTCAGCTCGTGGTCGGGGTACGTCCCACCGAGTCAGCCCTTCGGACTGGGGAGGTAACATTCCCACAGGTCCAAGTGCCTCTCTTCACTCGGGGTCGGGTTACGTCCCACTGAGTCTACCTCTTTGGACTGGGGACGTAACATTCCCCCAGGTCCAAGTGCCTTACTCAGCTCGGGGTCGGGGTACGTCCCACCGAGTCTACCTCTTTGGACTGGGGACGTAACATTCCCCCAGGTCCAAGTGCCTTTCTCAGCTCGGGGTCGGGGTACGTCCCACCGAGTCAACCCTTCGGACTGGGGACGAAACATTTCCTCAGGACCAAGTGCATCTCTTCACTCGTGGTCGGGTTACGTCCCACCGAGTCTACCTCTTTGGACTGGGGACGTAACATTCCCCCAGGTCCATGTGCCTCTCTTCATTCGGGGTCAGGTTACGTCCCACCGAATCAGCCCTTTGGACTGGGGACGTAACATTCCCCCAGGTCCAAGTGCCTCTCTTCACTCGGGGTCGGGTTACGTCCCACCGACTCTACCTCTTTGGACTGGGGACGTAACATTCCCCCAGGACCAAGTGCCTTTCTCAGCTCGAGGTCGGGGTACGTCCCACCGAGTCAGCCATTCGGACTGGGGATGTAACATTCCCCCAGGTCCAAGTGCCTCTCTTCACTCGGGGTCGGGTTACGTCCCACCAAGTCTACCTCTTTGGACTGGGGACGAACATTCCCCCAAGTCCAAGTGCCTTTCTCAGCTCGGGGTCGGGGTACGTCCCATTGATACAGCCTTTCGGACTGGGGACGTAACATTCCCCCAGGTCCAAGTGCCTCTCTTCACTCGGGGTCGGGTTACGTCCCACCGAGTCTACCTCTTTGGACTGGGGACGTAACATTCCCCCAGGTCCAAGTGCCTTTTTCAGCTCGGGGTACGTCCCACCGAGTCAGCCCTTCGGACTGGGGACGAAACATTCCCCCTGGTCCAACTGCCTCTCTTCATTCGGGGTCGGGTTACGTCCCACCGAATCAGCCCTTCGGACTGGGGACGTAACATTCCCCCAGGTCCAAGTGCCTCTCTTCACTCGGGGTCGGGTTACAACCTACCGAGTCAGCCCTTCGGACTGGGGACATAACATTCCCCCAGGTCCAAGTGCCTCTCTTCATTCGGGGTCAGGTTACGTCCCACCGAATCAGCCCTTCGGACTGGAGACGTAACATTCCCTCAGGACCAAGTGCTCTCTTCACTCGTGGTCGGGTTACGTCCCACCGAGTCTACCTCTTTGGACTGGGGACGTAACATTCCCCCAGGTCCAAGTGCCTTTTAAGCTCGTGGTCGGGGTACGTCCCACCGAGTCAGCCCTTCGGACTGGGGAGGTAACATTACCCCAGGTCCAAGTGCCTCTCTTCACTCGGGGTCGGGTTACGTCCCACTGAGTCTACCTCTTTGGACTGGGGACGTAACATTCCCCCAGGTCCAAGTGCCTTTCTCAGCTCGGGGTCGCGGTACGTCCCACCGAGTCTACCTCTTTGGACTGGGGACGTAACATTCCCCCAGGTCCAAGTGCCTTTCTTAGCTCGGGGTCGGGGTACGTCCCACCGAGTCAACCCTTCGGACTGGGGACGAAACATTTCCTCAGGACCAAGTGCCTCTCTTCACTCGTGGTCGGGTTACGTCCCACTGAGTCTACCTCTTTGGACATGGGACGTAACATTCCCCCAGGTCCAAGTGCCTTTCTCAGCTCGGGGTCGGGGTACGTCCCACCGAGTCATCCCTTCGGACTGGGGACGTAACATTCCCCCAGGTCCAAGTGCCTCTCTTCACTCGGGGTCGGGTTACATCCCACTGAGTCTACCTCTTTGGACTGGGGACGTAACATTCCCTCAGGTCCAAGTGCCTTTCTCAGCTCGGGGTCGGGTACGTCCCACCGAGTCTACCTCTTTGGACTGGGGACGTAACATTCCCCCAGGTCCAAGTGCCTTTCTCAGCTCGGGGTTGGGGTACGTCCCACCGAGTCAACCCTTCGGACTGAGGACGAAACATTCCCTCAGGACCAAGTGCCTCTCTTCATCGTGGTCGGGTTACGTCCCACCGAGTCTACTTCTTTGGACTGGGGACGTAATATTCCCCCAGGTCCAAGTGCATTTCTCAGCTCGGGGTCGGGGTACGTCCCACCGAGTCAGCCCTTCGGACTGGGGACGTAACATTCCCACAGGTCCAAGTGCCTCTCTTCACTCGGGGTCGGGTTACGTCCCACTGAGTCTACCTCTTTGGACTGGGGACGTAACATTCCCTCAGGTCCAAGTGCCTTTCTCAGCTCGGGGTCGGGGTACGTCCCACCGAGTCTACCTCTTTGGACTGGGGACGTAACATTCCCTCAGGTCCAAGTGCCTTTCTCAGCTCGGGGTCGGGGTACGTCCCACCGAGTCAGCCTTTAGGACTGGGGACGTAACATTCCCCCAGGTCCAAGTGCCTTTCTCAGCTCGGGGTCGGGGTACGTCCCACCGAGTCAGCCCTTCGGACTGGGGACGTAACATTCCCCCAGGTCCAAGTGCCTTTCTCAGCTCGGGGTCGGGGTACGTCCCACCGAGTCAGCCCTTCGGACTGGGGACGTAACATTCCCCCAGGTCCAAGTGCCTTTCTCAGCTCGGGGTCGGGGTACGTCCCACCGAGTCAGCCCTTCGGACTGGGGACGTAACATTCCCTCATGTCCAAGTGCCTCTCTTCACTCGGGGTCGGGTTACGTCCCACCGAGTCTACCTCTTTGGACTGGGGACGTAACAGTCCCCCAGGTCCAAGTGCCTTTCTCAGCTCGGGGTCGGGGTACGTCCCACCGAGTCAGCCCTTCGGACTGGGGACGTAACATTCCCCCAGGTCCAAGTGCCTCTCTTTATTCGCGGTCGGGTTGCGTCCCACCGAGTCAGTCCTTCGGACTAGGGACGTAACATTCCCCCAGGTCCGAGCATCTCTCACAGCTCGAGACAGGATCACATGCCACCGACCACATCATCGTTAGCTCAGAGGCAAAATTTTCTCCTCACAATCGAGATTGGATCAGTCAGGGGTCAGGACCTCTAAATCTCTGGTACAGATATTAGAGATGAGGAGTCATTTTTAGTTTGGAAAACAAGAGGAACTTCATCTCCTGAAGGAACGACCCAAGTAAGCAATTTGCTTTGAGGTGGAGAATTGTTCAGAATAGGGTCAGCATCTCCAATAACCGAGGATATGAAGATAGAAACAGAAGACTTAGTTGATTGCGAAGGCAATTTCTTTGTGATTTCTGGAGCGACCACCAAAAAGGCGATCAGCACACCATCTTTATATAGTTCCCGGCACCAACTTGCATACTCGTTGGAACCGAGAACTAGGGGACATATGTTGATGGTGTTTCAGGCACTATGTTATTTAAGCAGCACGACATGGGTAAAAAGGTAATTCACTTCTCAGTCAAGATTATTAATGCCGACCCGACCACTAAAGAGTCAACAGTAAGAGGCCGGGAACTTTACGGTTAGTGACCGAGCACTTGAGTTCAAGATGACCGGGCAATTATCAAGTCGACAACATCATTCTCAGTACAAAAGACTATTATGACCGACCACATGAAGACCGACCTCGTGAAAACTGAGCATAGGGCAAGACATGTTCGGGAAGATAAGTCATTCTATCCATACAAGATAAGATAATAAGTTATCTTATTTTCATAAAGAGAACTGATGAGTCAGTATCCTAAAAGGATAAAAGAAGTGAAGGTAGTTTTAAAAGTAGGAATCCTGATAGGAAAATGAAACCATCTCCAACTGGGAATTCTTGTACAAATAGGAATCTGATTTCTTCACCATTATAAATAGGAGGGTAGAGTGAGTGTAGAAGGGAGAAAAAAGGGAACCAATATCAGGATCAGAATCATTACCATCAGACTTGTAAAAAACAAGAAGCAGAGCTGAGAAGCGTGTTTGAGTAATAAAAGTATCATCCTTTTTGTGCCCGTGACGTAGGTCGGACCAAGATCCGCCGAACCACGTTAAAACTCTTTGTCAATTGGCATATTTATCTGTCTTTTGCTAAGTTTGCCTTTGGTCCCCCATAACCAAACAAATTCACTATTGAGGGAGGATTGTCTCGGGAGTAATATTCCCATATTGTCCTGAGACCAAAATCAGCCGTCAACAACTATCATTTAGGTGATTAAAAATTTAGTCATGGTTGTACATCTGTCATATTTGTAACCTCAATCATATTGATGAACCTTGGTCAAATTTATGGCTGAACACCAGTTTCAATTCTACCTGGAATCGGTTGGAACCGGACAGGTTTTTCAGATTTGGAATCGAACCGTGATAACAACAGAGACTAGACTGCCCACTTTGAGAACCCTGATTGCAATAAGAGAAATGCAACAGGAGAATCGACATTCGCTATGGTGTATGGTTTAGAGGTCGTGATAACAACCTAGACTGGACTGC
>SKCR01012532.1:0-12473 GCA_019454045.1 Zanthoxylum bungeanum
TTTAAATTGAGCGTGTATGGCGAGTAATTGAACGAACATTGCAAATTCAATTCTTGCCTCCCACTATTTTTTGTCGAGCCTCTAACCCTCTGTCGAGTACTCGGGAAACCGTGTTTCCTAGTGGGCTAGGATCCCGTTAAATATCACACAATCTTGACTTTGGCCAACAAATTGTATGATATTAACTAGGTAGATCTCGAAGATCAATTGGATCTCATCCAACTCCTAGATCCAGTAGGTGGACATCCAAGTCCCAAACATATATCTTATATATGCCTATACATCGAATGTATACCCTAACCTTTTTCCTCTGAATCAACTAGGCCTTGGCTTTGGCACAACAAACCTAGTGATCCCAGTCAAGCGCGGACCCATTGATGGAAGCTTCGTAATCAATGTCAATGGACAAGAAGTGGTCTTGACTTTGGCCAACAAACCACAACTTGGACACGACACCGATATGGAACAAAGCCTCGTGATTAAAACACATCTTTGATGGACAAGGGCTTGACTTTGGCCAACAACCCCTGCCAATCTCGGATCTTGAGTAAGAATCACTCAATGGAAGGAAAAACGCATGATATTTAACGAGCGTTTTTCGCGTGCAAATTGGCTACCAATTTAATTATCTTTGTTAAGGTCTCATCATCATACACCCTTAAGCATGCATTCTAAACACATAATAAAGTGAGTATGAAATAAAATAATAATGATATGCGGATGGATATTTTACATTGATCCTAGATCAAATCTCTCACTTTCTCTCTCCCGCTAGCACTTGTATTACTTCTACCCGTTACACTACACTTCTAAAGAAACCTCTTTTACATGGAGGGGAATAGGTGAGAAGAGAATACAAAGAAATAGGAGATAAGGCTGGACATGCAGGTCCAATTTAATAAATCAAATTTATTACAATTTCCAAAATCGCCCCACCCGACTAATATCCATCCGATATACATTATTCAAACATCACAACCATGTATTCATACAAGCATGTTATCAATCAATCTTATCCAATTAATTAATCTTGATAATTAGTGATCATCCAATGTTCAAACAAATATTTGATTTTGTTCGAGTCAAACTCGTATTGCGAACACGTACTCAAAGTACGATTTCTCAAATAAAATTAAATTACATGATTAAATCCAATTTAATACGTATTTAATTCTAATTCATTATTTAATTCCAAATTAAATATTACACCTTTTATTAACGAACCTTTACGACTTAAATTCCAAATTTAATCGCAACGGGTCTCAAAGCCCGATTAACATCTAATGTTTTATTTAATTAAGTCCAATGGGCTTTTAATAATTTCTATTAGGCGTGGACTTTTGGTCAACTCGGGTCAAACCGAACAACCAAAATCCAATCCGGAGTTACCCCATAAGCCTTAAATTAATTTTGGCCCATTAGGCCCAATTAAATAATTAAGGTCCATTAAGTCATAATTGGACCTTTTGGATTCGGTTTTGGGCCTAATTGGATCCAACCAATTTTGCCTAAACCCAACTTTGTTACAACAAAGCCCAAAAGCCCAATTACAACCTAACAAGCCCAATTTCCAAAATCAAGTTCAAATTAATTAACTTATAAAATTCCAAATTTCACAATTAATTAACCTAAGTGTAATACACAATCAATTACCCAATTAACATTTCTAAAACATCAATTAGCCTAATTAATCATGCACTTTAACAACCAAATAGTGTCCAACACAATTCAATTAAAATCAAACTCAATTAACATGCTTTCAAGTCTCGGCAATTAGGGGTTTTTCAATCCGACCAAATAGTGTCCAACACAATTCAATTAAAATCAAACTCAATTAACATGCTTTCAAGTCTCGGCAATTAGGGGTTTTTCAATCCGATTCGGTTTCAATCCAATTGAATCCATAATCATAATTTACCAAATCAATTCAACTCATCCAATGAATCAAACAACAAAATCACAATGAATTTCATGTTCATTAAGATTCGGCCAAGCCACTTTAAAAGGGAAAAATATACCAAATCAAAATTCAATCCAATTGAACTTCAAAACAACATTACCCAATTGTTTTAAGTCATCCAATGATCAAACAAAACAAATTACCAAGACATTAGGGTTATCTAATTTTCGGCCATGCCTCCAATTTGGGGAAATAGATCCAATGCAATTTTCTTGAAATTTATCACACACAATCTCAATTAAACATGTTTTAAGCATACTTAAACATCCAATTCAATTAAAACATGCTCAAACACATTTTACCCATTTCAAGTTACATGTTCAACCTAAAGAATTGGGGAAAATTGATCCAATCCAATTTTCTTGAAATTGATCATGCACAACTTCAATTAATCAACATACAAGCATACTTAATCAACCAATTCAACCAAATCATGCTTCAATTGATTTTGCCCAAAATAAAGTTTTGACCAAAATTTAGGGAAATTGAATCCATCCAATTTCATGAAATTGATCATGCACAATCTCAATTAAACATCATCCAAGCATGCTTAAACAATCAATTTAACCAAAACAAGTCAAAATCGATTTTGCCCAAAATAAACCCTAACTTTTTTTTCATGCTTGATAATAGCTCAAGATACCATTGTAGGAGTTAAATCAAGTCCCAAGATCAACAAATCAAGCATAAAAAACGCATATGAACACATCAAAGGAGGTGCGGAATCATAACTCACATTGAACGGTTTTGATGAAATGAAGAACAAGACCCATTTTCGCACTGCATGTTGTTCGGTTTTGGTCCTGTGAACTGCTAGACTGCTCGGTTGGGGCTGTTTTGAACTCCACCATTTTCGGCCATGGATGACTTCCATGGAAGCTCCAAGCTTCAAGCTTCCATGCTCAAAGAATCACTTCCCTATCACCTATGTATCACTCATGGTGTGCTAGCACTAAGTCTTCTTCAATTTGCTTCTCAAAATTTCGGTGAAACCAGAAAAATCATGAAGAAAATCGGCAGTGAAGCCGTGAAGAAGATGAGAAGAAAAGAGAGGGAAAATGAGGAAACCGTATCCCTTGCATGTGAGAGAGAGAAAAAGATTTTAATATATATATTTATTTCATTTACCAAGTAAATTAAATAAAACATATATCTTACTTTTAATTCAAAAGTCAAAAATAAAAAACAATAAAGCTTTCCATCATTTCAACTTTTTACTTTAAGTCACATCACATCACTTTAATAAAGTGACATGTTGTCAAGTCACATCACTCAAAGTGACAATTGATTTGACGCATGATGTGACAAACGATTTGACGCTTGAGGTGACTCGCGTGCCGCGCTCGAATTCCAAATGCGAATGCGCTCGTAATCACTCTCGGGCTCGGGTTGGCTAATTCCAAATTAATGAATTTTCCGTCGCGTCGTAATTAAATGATTACGCCTAGCGAAATCACTATTCACGTCGCTAACGAATTAATTCTAAATTAATTCGTTCGCCCGAATTAAAATCTAATTTTAATTCCGCGTCAAAATCCAATTTCTTATAATATATCGAATATATTATTTTATCGATTAATTCCAAATTAATCGTTCTCTCTCTTTAATTAATATTTTATCCCAGATAAAATATCTCCGCAATTAATCCCAGATTAACATTTTCTCCCTCATCGAATTAATCCCAGATTAATTCTATCTCTCTCTTCTAATTAATCCCAGATTAATCAAAGTGCGAGTCATACGTCATCGGTGAATCTTCAGGAACCGACCCATGAGATCTCCGGATATGTTGGCAGTAAATACGATCGTCGGATAATCCGAACACGTAAGTACCTCGTACTACGTTTATACCGATTTACAAGACAAGGTTGGCTTCTAGCAAAGCGCCATGCCTACCCAATTCTCCAGAAATATTCTTATAGGAATATATAGATCTGTATCAAGCGTAGTATACCGCAGTATTGTGTATATTGGCCCAGTATCGGATAGGCACGTGCTAGGGCTGGGGCTGGATAAGTGTCTGCCCCGTCCGAAGCACATGTCGGATGTCTGGTAACATAGTCTCTATAATCGGATATTTTGACCTGGTCACAATATCCCGATTGGTTTGCGCAACACTTAAGAGCACTAGTACCGTATTGTCCTGCTGACATCATCTCCAATATAACTGAAGTGATACTTCTGTCTTGACATCACACCCAATACACTACGACTCTCTGATAAACCCAGAAATGGTGTACACAGAACCGGTTAAAGTCCTGTACCACCAAGACCAAAGTCTACCGATTATCGCAAGTATTAGCGATGCAAGTCTCAGGTTAAGACTATACACACCTACCTTGATTTCGGCCCCATAGACACATAGTCATAATACCAATGAGATTCCGAGGGGTCTATCCAGAGCGAAGCTGTTTCCCGTACCATCGGTGAAACAACAACCTCCTATCGCACTTGCATAAGTATCCAATACTTATATATATGAGAACTATGCCGTTGTGCCCTCACAACACGCACAAGTGCAATACTAGCCTATTCCGCATTATCGATGTCCTGTCTCGATAATACTCCGGCTAGGGATATTAATGATTAATCCTTCGTGGACTGATACTGTCTCATATCATCTCAATCCAGGAACTAATCATATGGACCTCTCTTCATTTATACATTTATAGTGATTTAATCACAAATGATGAGAGTGCAATTCCTTGTCACATAGTTATTTTGTACAACAACACCGTGCTATGTACAAATAGTGACGCTATGGGTCATATTATCCAACACTAGCTTTCTCTTTCTCTTATTGCTTTCATGGGAGGGTATCCTTAGAACTACTATTTCTTTTTATCTCTTTACCTTCTTATCCATGACTGTTTAAGCTTCTATGCATCTTTTCTTCCTTTCTTGTAGCTTTCTATTTCCACTTCACTAAGTAACTAATCTTAGTACTTATATTTACTAGGTTTGTGGCTTAACTAAATTTGTATTGATAATTCTGAATAATCATGGGATGATTCTTAACTATAGCAGGAATTAAGGTTACTTATTGAGAAATAGTTTAGGTAGCCTTGATAATGCTTACTAACCTGTCTATGGATCTTGAAGACGTACTCGAGGATCGGATACTAGAGAGGTAGTGCCTCACATACGGATATCCCGATTTAATGTGTATACAATGACCCAGAACTCTGCCCAGGGCAGTCACTGACTCCATAAACCATGCTCTGATACCATCTTTATAACATCCCCAATTTGGTAGATGCTACCGGCAGGGAATATACCGTACTCTTCCTCTGAGCCTCTGGCTTTCTCACTAAAAAACTGCTATTTTATTCTCTTCTTAATCAGAATCTCATACATGGGACCCACGCCCAAACTCGACAACATGAAAATGTAACTCTATATCAATAATTGTATACTTAATGCACTTTCTTACAAGGACTATCACATAACCCAAGACCATTACATGACTTTGACTATACTTTCACTCTTTCTGACTTAAACTGGTGGACTCCAAAACCCAGTGAATGCATCAGTATCCGTCCTCCCGAGCTCGTCCTCCGGGAATACCTGTAAAACAAGGAAACTGGGAGTGGGGGGTTAGATCGTTGTACGATCTAAGTGAGTGGACGAAAAACTAAAATACTGTTGTAAAAATATTCGTTTCTAAAACCAAAAATTCAAGAAATAACTTTATAAGAAAACTACTATTTTTTCTTATGTCTGAAAACTCTGAGTTTCTTTCTGAAAAATCTCATCATCTGAGCTTTTTCTGTAAGGATTAACTCAAATTCACTTTTAAAAGTCTGATTCTGAAAACCTATATCTGAAAAACTGTTTTCTGAAAATTGGGTCTCTAAAACTTGATATGTCTCTGAAAAACTTCACGTATGGGGGTGTTACGTATCGTCGTCCCCCCATACGGCTAACTAGAGCCAGGAATGAAAATCCATGACTTTAGGGCATTACGTATCGCTGTCCCCTAAAATATGCTACTCTTGTCCCTGAAACTAGTGGTCTTGGGGCGGAACGTATTGGCGTCCCCCAAGCCACTGGACTAGAACTGGGGGAACAAATCTATGCTACCCTCCAAGCTCTGATACTAAGACCTAGATGCATTTGTCATCCCTAGTCCTGAACTAGGATCTAGGGGCGTTACGTATCGTCGTACCCCCAGTCATCTACATGTGCACATGTGCTGTCCGTCAATTATATAACTGAATAAAGTTACATACTGAGGTGGATTTTTCCTTCATGCCTCGAAAAACATAAAACTAATACTCTGAAAATATTTCTTTCTCAAACATAACTTAAATCATATATTTTCATGAAATATCTGTAATAAAATCATCTAACACCATATAGCGTAAAAATAAGTCTGATATGAAAATAACAAAATGAAATATCAATTTAAAAGGAAAGTGTCCACTCACATATTTGAATTGGCTGACTCTTACAAAAAATACAAAGCAAAACCCTATTGCAAACTTTAAGAGAGTGGCCGAGAGTGATGAGAGATAGTCCATTTCCGAACCGTTGCTGATGTGAGAGTGGCCCATTTCTGAACCGTTGCTGATGATGTGTGTCTCCATACCCGGAGTACTGATGATGCAGTGGGCCCTCGACCCTGGGACGCATCCCAATACTGCTGACAATGTGGGCCTCGCCCTCAAACTGATGATGTAGTGGGTCCTCGACCCTAAAATGGTACTGATGTGGGCCTCACCCTCAAAATTGATTCTGATGTGGGCCTCGCCCCCTAGACTGATGCTGATGTGGGCCTCGCCCCTAAACTGACACTGATGTGGGCCTCGCCCCCAGACTGGTACTGATGTGGGCCTCGCCCCAAGACTGACACTGATATGGGCCTCACCCCAAACTGATACTGATGTGGACCTCGGCCCCAAACTAATACTGATGTGGGCCTCGGCTCTGAACTGATACTGATGTGGGCCTCGCCCCCAAACTGATACTGATGTGGCCTCGGCCCTAGGACTCATCCCCAAAACTAATGCTGATGTGGGTTTCGGCCCTGGGATCCATTCCTTGGATTCATTACAAATTCTAACGACGTGGGCCTCGGCCTTGGGGTTCATTCCCTATATTCATTCCAAATTCTGATGACGTGGGCCTCAGCACTGGGATTTATTCCCTGGATTCACTCCAAAACTCTAGCGATTTGGGATTCATTCCCCTGGGATTCATTCCTGAAACTCTTACGATGTGGGCCTCGACCATGGGATTCATTCCCCAAACTGCTGATAAGATGGGCCTCGACACTGAGTTGATACTGATGTGGGCCTCGCCCCAAACTGAAATTGATGTGGGCCTCGCCCCCAGACTGAAATTGATGTGGGCTTTGCCCCAAAACTGATACTGATGTGGGCCTCGCCCTTAACTGATGTGGGCCTCGCCCTAAGTTGATACTGATGTGGGCCTCAACCCCGGGACTCATCCCCAAACGAATACTGATATGGCCTCGACCCCAAACTGAAACTGATGTGGGCCTCACCCCCATACAGACATTGATGTGGGCCTCGCCCCCAGACTGATAATGACGTGGGCCTCGCCCCAAAACTGATACTAATATGGGCTTCAACCCTGGGACTCATCCCCAAAACTACTACTCATATGTTGCTGATTCTGGTTGGCTTGTCTTTGCCGCTTTCTCTTTTTCTTCTTTGAAACCTGTGAATACAAAACGAAACAAACACAAAAAGAATGCAAAATATGTTACATGTATGCATGCATGCATGAATGGATTTCCTATTCCGTTGGGTTAGGTCTTCCGATAGTTCTCCAGGTGATTGCTCAGTCTTCTCTCTGGTCTCATGTCTCAATATCTTGTTATGTCATTGATTCGCGATGTGGTAGACTGGTCGCCCCTAGTCTTGGTTTAGCTTTCTACTTAAATAACTCCACGTAATATAACACAACGAGCATATTGAACCATTAAACTAAAGTAAACAAATAACTAATTAAACATAAACATAAACTAAACAAAACATCATGCCAAAAAGAATGAAGAAACAACATGCCTAAATAACACAATCATGCTTTGAAAATTAAATAACAAGACTAAATTAACTCATGCTTAAAATAATAAATAAACGGCCTAGAACTATGACATGCTCAAATACAAATTTGGATGAGACGAGATACGTCCATCTTAAGTGGTACGTGGGGTTGTATCCCGAGTGCAGACCGCAATACCGTCCATTCGGAATCGGCTACGAAATTTACGTCCGGGTTTCCATCCGATATACCACAAAAGGGAACACACATCCCGCTCATCCAACAATCACATCATGCCTCAAACGACTCTCATGCAATAATATTTTAAAATAATAAAATAAAACGAAAGAAGATGAGTAAGAAGGTGCCCTCAGGTCTAACCTCTTTTGTTGTCTCACGAAAGGGCGTTACACGTCCGTTGAAGGGTGAATCATCCTCAACTCTTTTGGTTCACCAACTCAACGTTTTCCTCGCTGTTTTGCTGTTCGAGCTGTTATTTACTCCGTTTCACTGCTGTTTTTTTGTTATATTTTCTGGTCGCTATTTTGGGGTAATTAAGGGGCTGGTTTGTGCAGTTTTTGGGGACTGTTTTATGGCTAAAATCTGGACAGTTTTAGGGGTTTATGGGGCTATTTGAGGTGATTTTAGGGCAGGTTTGTGGCTGTTTGGACGTGATTTTGATGAGAAGAATGAGGGCTGGTGAGGAAGTGGCATTAGTGTTGAATGGTCTGTCTAAGTGAAGGAAGGTTTGTCAGGCGTGATGAATGGCGTGTGGCGTTGAGGGTTATGTGGCTGATTGAAGGAGCAAGGTGGCGTTGAGGATATGGGTGAGTGTGTGGCGCTAATTGAAAGGAGAGGAAGGTGCGTGAAGGTGTGAAAAGGGTAGGTGGCGAGGTCAATGGGCAGGTGTCTTATGGCAGTACATGAAGAAGGCTATGAAGGGCTGATGAAGGCAATTAGTGAGGCTTATGTGAAGGCCAGGTGTGTGAGGGTATATGCGGTCAAAGGGGCTGGTCGGTGATGAATATGCTGAAGTTATGAGTTGGTTGTTGCTTTGTTGTTGAGGGTTAGTGAGTGGGGCTAGTTTTGCTTCGTGGAGATAATGATGTGGTATGCGTGAAGGTGGCACGTTGCTGTGCGTTAATTTTGTTGTGGCTTCTGCGCTGAAGTTGAGTTTGTTTTGGATTTGCGCTGATTGCTCTTGAAAGTGGCGTACGTGAGGCGTGAGCAGGGGACGTGTGGGTATATGGATGTGTGGAGGGCTGCTGAATGAGTTGAATGAGAGAGAGTGGCCGAGAGAGATTTAGGGTTTTGCGATGTGGGCCTCGACCCTGGGATTCATTCCCCAAACTGCTGATAAGGTGGGCCTCGACCCTGAGTTGATACTGATACTGGCCTCGCCCCAAACTGATATTGATATGGGCCTTGCCCCCAGACTGAAATTGATGTGGGCCTTGCACCAAAACTGATACTGAGTGTGAAGGTTTCTATATTAGTCCCAAAGAAAGTATAAGCCAATGAAACACACGATTTATACATGCAAAGCTTGAGCATGGCGGAATCATACTTACAAAGCTTGTGATGAAAACAATGATGAAGAAAATCCTTGAGTCTTCTAGGTGGAAACTTTCGGCAAGAGCAAAAGGGGAGAGAGAAGCTTCAAGTCTTCAAGTATTCCAAGCTCCAAGGTTGTTTCCTATCACTCATTTGATCCTTCATTGTGCTAGCAAAATGGAGAAGATGAAAAAAAAAAATTCTTGCCTGTTGAAGCTCACGGCGTGAGCCAAGAAGAAGAGGGAGTGAGGCTTTTGGTTTTCTTTTGTTTTTCTCTTTCTTGTTTCCAAAACCGTGAAGATGAGATAACAATTACCAAAAAATATTTGGTAAATATCCCTCCAAAACGTGAAAAAGTTTTCCTCCAAAAAGCCATTAAATGGCCTCACCTACTTACATTGAGAATAGTGACAATGTATCATCCAATAAAGGTGACTAGATACATCCATCAACTAGTCGTGTCAAGTGATGAGACTTCGCGATGTGATTTGCGGGTCCCACTCGTTTCAAAATACGAATGTGTCCGCAAACACTTTCGGGCTCGGTTTCGCTAATTCCGAATTAACGAATTTCCGTCGCGACGTAAATTAAATAATTATGCCTAGCGAAATTACTATTCACATCGCTAACGAATTAATTCTAAATTAATTCGTTTGCCCGAATTAAAATCCGATTTTAATTCCGCGTCGAAATCTAATTTCGTTTAATATATCGAATATATTATTTTATCGATTAATTCCAAATTAATCGTTCTCTCTCCTAATTAGGCATTTTATCCAAGATAAAGTTTCTCCGTAATTAATCCAAGATTATAATAAAGTTCGAATCAAACATCATAGGTGAATCTTCAGGAAGCGACCCAAGAGATCTCCGGATATGTTGGCAGTAAATACGGTCGTTGGATAATCCGAACACGTACGTACCTCGTACTACGTTTTTACCGATTTACAAGACAAGGTTGGCTTCTAGCAAAGCGTCATGCCTACCCAATTCTCCAAAAATATTCTTATTGGAATATTAGATCTTATCAAGCGTAGTATACCGTAGTATCGCGTACATCGATCCAGTATCAGGACGATCACATGTTAGGCCTGGGGCTGGAAATGTGTCTGCCCCGTACGAAACATATATCGGACATCAAACAACTAGTCTCTTTAAATCGGACAATCCTGACCGGGTCATATTGTCCCGACGGTTGCAACCTTTTTATAGAGTACTAGTTCTGTATCCTGCGTGATCATCATCTCCATATGTCTGAAGTGATACTTCCATCTTGACATCACATCCAGTACACTACGATTCTCGATAAACCCAGAAGAGGCGTACACAGAACCGGTTAAAGCCCCGAACCACCAAAACAAAGTTTACCGATTGTCGCAAGTACTAGCGATGCAAGTCTCAGGTTAAGACCATATACACCTACCCTGATGCGGCCTCCCATAGACACGCAGACATACTACCAATGGGATTCCGCGGGGTCTATCCAGAGCGAAGCTGTTTTCCGTACCATCGGTAAAAACACAACCTCCTATCGCACTTGCATAAGTATCCAATACTTAAATATAAGAGAACTATGTCGTTGTGCCATCACAACTCGCACAAGTGCAATACTAGTCTATTCCGCATTATCGATGTCCGATCTCGATAATACTCCGACTAGGGATATTTAATGATTAAACCTTTTTATATTGATACTGTCTCATATCATCTCAATACGGAACTAATCATATGGACTTTTGCCATTAATATATCAAAGTAAATAATTTTACAAAACGGCAAAAGGCAATTTCATTATCACATAGTTGATTTTGTACAATAATACAATATCTTTTACAAAACAGTGACGCTATGGGTCATAATGTTTAACAATCTCCCACTTGGCCTATAGCCAGTCACTCAAGCATCTAATACCTGAACTATGTATATGTCGTTCAAACACATCCTGAAGAACAACCTTTGTCAACGGATCCGCAATGTTGTCATCCGATGCGACCTTCTCGACTTTTACATCGCCACGATGTATAATCTCCTGAATCAGATGGTAACACCGAAGAACATGCTTGGATCGTTGATGAGACCTTGGTTCCTTAGCTTATGCTATAGCCCCGTTATTGTCACAATACAATGGTACGGGCTCAGCTGCTAACGGAACTACTCCTAATCCGATCAGGAATTTTCAGATCCAAACTGCCTCCTTTGCTGCTTCCGACGCAGCGATATACTCTGCTTCTGTTGTTGAATCGGCAACAGTATCTTGCTTGGAAGATTTCCAGCTCACTGCTCCGTTATTCAAACAAAAAATGTACCCCGATTGCGACTTGAAGTCGTCCTTGTCGGTTTGGAAACTTGCATCGGTGTACCCAGACACCTCAAGTTCTCCACCTCCATAAATTAAGAAAACATCCTTAGTTCATCTAAGATACTTAAGGATATTCTTAACTGCCATCCAGTGACCTTCACCTGGATCGGCCTGAAAGCGACTGCACATGCTCAAAGCATATGACACATCAGGTCGCGTACATATCATGGCATACATGATCGATCCGACTGCCGAGGAGCGAACGGTATCCGACTCATGTTATCTCTCTCTTCTTTAGTCTTAGGACACATGTCCTTAGACAGAAGGATACCACGTGACATTGGCATCAATCCCTTTTTGGATTGATCCATGTTGAATCGCTTCAATAATTTGTCAATATATGTACTCTGGGAGAGTCCAAGCAGCTTTCTAGATCTATCCGGTAGATCTTTATTCCCAGAATAAAGGCTGCTTCTCCCAGATCTTTCATGGAGAATTTTAATGAAAGCCAAGCTTTCACCGACGTTAGCATGGGAATGTCATTGCCTATAAGCAATACGTCGTCGACATAAAGGACAATAAAAGTCAGTGCTCTCCCACTAACCTTCTTGTATACACAAGGGTCATCAGCGTTTTGTACGAAATCAT
>SKCR01012533.1:0-12459 GCA_019454045.1 Zanthoxylum bungeanum
TTCATTTATATATCTATGGTGATCTAATCACAAGGATGAGAGTGCAATTTCCTTATCATAGTTAATTTGCTACAACAACAATCAATGATCTGTGCAAATAGTGATGCATGGGCTCATATTATCCATCCGATATGCATTATTCATTCAACACAACCACATATTCACACACGTAAGCATGCTATCAATCAATCTAATCATATTAATTAATCTGATAATTAAGTGATCATCTAATGTTCAAACAACGATTTGATTTTGTTCGAGTCAAACTCGTTTTGCGAATAAGTACTCAAAGTACGAATTCATGAATTAAATTACAACTACATCATTAAATCAAATTTAACATGTATTTAATACTATTCATTATTCAATTCAAAATTAACCATTACACTTTATTTAATAAACCTTTACGATTTAAATTCCAAATTCAATCGCGTCGGGACTCAAAGCCCGATTAACGTCCAACGTCAATTCAATTGAATCCAATGGGCTTTAACTAATTTCTTTAGGCATGGCTTCGGCAACCAAAGCCCAATAGTGGAATCACCCAAAATGCCTTAGAAATCAATTTCGGCCCATTAGGCCCAATTAAACATTAAAGGTTCATTAGTCGCAATTGGGCTTTATGGTTAAGGTTTTGGGCCCAATTGGATCCAATCCATTTGGCCTAAACCAAACTTGATAATCAGCCCAAAAGGCCCAATTACATCAATTCAAGCCCAAATCCAATTTAAGCCTAAATAATTAAATTACATTAATCCAATTACGCAATTTAATTACCTAAAGTGCATTACGATGATTAATAACCTAAATTGATATTTCCGAAGCACCAAATTAGTCCAATTAATCATACTTAATTCATTATTACATGTCAAACACACATAATGAAAAATCAAACCCATTTACTGCTTTTAAGTCTCGGCCAAGGAAGGTTATTTTGTCCGATTTGAATTCAATCTGATTAATTACACAATCGACAACGTATTAACTTCCTGAATGATTTCATACACATCCAATGTTCAAAATCAAAATTACCAAGACATTAAAGGGCTATTATATTCGGCCAAGGTGAAGCAAATTGGGGATTTTTGTTCAACTCAAAATTCAATCAAATTGACTTCAAATTAACATCATCCTTTATCATTATAACTCATCCAATGAATTAAAATGAAAAAATTCCAAGAACTCCAATATGACTTTACATTCGGCCAACATCAATATTTTGGGGAAAATTATTCCAAATCAATTTTCAACAAATTGGTCCAACCAAAATGCAATAAAACATGTTATAAGCATACTCAAACAATCAATTTATTCAATCATGCTCAACAACATTTACCCAAATTTTAAGCCCTACATTTTTCATGCTTGCAACATTAGCTCTTGATGCCATTGTTGGTTTATTCTAAGGTCCCAAGATCAAACAAGTCATGAAAACAAGCGTGAACACATCAAAAGAGGTAGCGGAATACTCACATTGATCGGTTGAGTCGATTTGGAGACGAATGAAGTCCAAAAACGCACTGCCCTTCACGCCAAACTGCAACAGTCCACTGTCCCTGCAAAACAGAAATTTGAGTGAAGAAACGGAGCTCCTAGCTTCGTCGGATGGATCCCGTCTCATGGGGGAACCTCCCTACCACCTTCGCAAGACTCGTAGTGTGCTAGCACTTGCGGTTTTCACCATGAAAACCCAACCCTTGCTTCCCTAAAGTCACGCCTGAACTGGTTCAAAACCAGTGAGCAAACCTTCTGTTTTTGGCGTGAGGAGAGGAGAGAGTTTGAGAGAGATTGAAGTTGTGTTAAGTTGAAAATGATTTACCAAAAATCAATTTATATTTATGCCATAATATTATTAAATTGATAATAAATTTATGACACAAATCATGCAATGGTTTAGAGTGTCAAACACTCAAACTCCATGCAAGACCATTGAGTGTATTGTACACTATCACCATGCAATGCATTAGAATAAAATAATGCATAAAATGACATGTGTCATGTGGGCCCCACACGTTTCCAAATGAAAATGGGCCCACGTGCACTCACGCGTTCGGGTTCGATATTTCCGAAATACCGAGCTTACGTCGCGACGTTAATTCAATCGAATAATTGCGGCTAGCGAAATTATTATTTTTACGTCGCTAACGAATTAATTCTAAATTAACTCGTTTGCCCGAATTAAAATCTAATTTTAATTCCCGTCGAAATCTAATTTCGTATAATATATCGAATATATTAATTTACCGATTAATTCCAAATTAATCGTTATCTCTCTCTAGACGATATTTTATCCTAGATAAAATATCTCCGTAATTAATCCTAGATTACTTTTCTCTCTCTTCTATTATAATCCCAGATTATTCAAGAGTGCGAGTTGTGCGTCATCGGTGGATTATCGGGAAGCGACCCATGAGATCCCCGGATAATCTGGCAGTAAATACGGTCGTCGGAGTATCCGAATCACGTACGTACCAAGTACTACGTTCTACCGATTTACGAGACAAGGTCGACTCCTAGCAAAGCACCAAGTCTTCCCAAGTTCTCCGGACATATTCATCAAAGAATATCAAGATCTGTATCAAGCGTAGTATACTAATGTATTGTGCGTATCGGCCCAGTATCAGATAATCACGTGCTAGGGCTGGGGCTGGATAAGTGTATGCCCCGTCCGAAACACATATCGGATGTCTGGTAACTAGTCTCTATTAATCGGATATTCATGACCTGGTCATAATATCACGATTGGATGCGCATCACTTAAGAGCACTAATACCGTATCCTGCGTGACATCATCTCCACTATGACTGGAGTGATACTTCCGTCTCGACATCACATCCAATACACTACGATTCCTGATAAACCCAGAAGAGGTGACACAGAACCAGTTAAGATCCCCCACCACCAAAACCAAAGTTTACCGATTGTCGTAAGTATTAGCGATGTAAGTCTCAGGTTAAGACTATACACACCTACCTTGATTTCGGCCTCCCAAAGACACCTAGTCATAATACCAATGGGATTCCGAAGGATCTATCCAGAGCGAAGCTGTTTCCCGTACCATCGGTGAAACACGACCTCCTATCGCACTTGCACAAGTATCCAATACTTATATATATGAGAACTATGCCGTTGTGCCCTCACAACGCGCACAAGTGCAATACTAGCCTATTCCGCATTATCGAAGTCCAGTCTCGATAATACTACGGCTAGGGATATTTAATGATTAATCCTTCGTGGACTGATACTGTCTCATATCATCTCAATCCAGGAACTAATCATAGGGACCTCTCTTCATTTATATGTCTATGGTGATCTAATCACAAAATGAAGAGAGTGCAATTCCTTGTTACATAGTTAATTTGCTACAACAACACAATGATCTGTGCAAATAGTGACGCTATGGGTCATATTATCCAACATATACCCAGAAGAGGTGTACACAGAACCGATTAAAGCCCTGGATGACCAAAACCAAAGTACATTGATTGTCGCAAGTATTAGTGTTGCAAGTCTCAGGTTAAGACCAAATACACCTACCCTGATTCGGACTTCCATAGACACATAGTCATACTACCAATGGAATTCTGAGGGGTCTATCTAGAGCGAAGCTATTTCTGTACCATCGGTAAACACAACCTCCTATTACACTTGCATGTGTATCCAATACCCAAATTTATGAGAACTATGCCATTATGCTCCCATAACACGCATAAGTGCAATACTAGTCTATTCTGCATTATCGATGTCCAATCTCGATAATACTCCGACTAGGGATGTTTTAATGATTAAACCTTCATGGATTGATATTGTCTCATATCTTGTCAATCTGAAACTAATCATATGGACTTTTATCATTTATATATCCCGGTAATCTAATTACAAATGATAAAAGAGCAATTTCCTTTGTCACATAGTTAATTTGTACAACAACACAATGTTCTGTACAAATAGTGATGCTATGGGTCATAATTGTCCAACATCCTCAATTTCGTCGTCAGAATAAAGGATTGGATCCTTATAACATGATGTTGAAATTGAATGACCTTCACAGATCTAACCTTAGATCTCAGAAGTACGAATTGCAAAAGAAGCTATTTCGCTTGCGTATGTCAGAGGGTGCATCTATCGAGCACTACGTGTCGCAGATGATTGTTGACATCGAACAGCTAGGTCAGCTGGGCATTACCTTCGAGGCCGAGACTTCTATAGATTTGATCTTACAGTCTTTTCCCGATTGTTCAGGCGGGTTTATCATGAACTACAATATAATAAACCAATAGAAAACTCTTGGAGAGTTAATGGCGATGCTGAAAGAGGTAGAGCCAGAGCTTCTGAAAGGCAAGAAGCACGAGGCGTATCTTACTTCGACATCCCAGAAAGCTAAGGCTTGGCCAAAGGCTTCTGGGGGCGTGAAGAAGAAAAAGAAGAAGGGCAAGGCTAAATCTGTTGAGATCAAATATAGGTCCCAAGATCAACAAAACCAAGCACAAAATCGCATGAATACATCAAGGAATAATGGCGGAATCATATACTCACAATGATTGGATTTGATGCAAAGAACAAGATGTGTATTCTACCTCCCTCCAAGCTCGGCAGTGAGCTCCTTCCACTGCGGGACTGCACGGTAATGGACTGGTTTGCCTCCTCCATGTTCGGCCATTGATGACCTCCATTGAAGCTCCAAGCTTCAAGCTTTTCCATGCTCATAAATTCGTTTCCCTATCACCTATGTATAACCCAAGGTGTGTGCTAGCACTCTTCATCTTCCTTGCTTCCCATCTTCATTCGGTCAAACCCAGATTTTTGAAGAACAAGAATCGGTTTCCAAAACCTTGAGGAGAAGGAAGAAGAAAAGGAGAGGGAAAAGAGAATGCATAAAGGTTGGAGAGAGAGTGTAAAAGAAAAAGAAATGTAATTTGTTTTTTATAATTTCTAACAATTAATAAAAAACAATTACCAATTCTTTTAACTTCACATTAAATGCTAAAGTCAAAAGTAAAAAGCAAAAGTTGCTTTTCAACTTCTACATCAATCACTCAAATCAAGTGACAACTTGTCACATCACTCAAAGTGACATTTGATTTGATGCTTGATGTGACTAGCGATTTGACGCTCGATTTGACTTGCGTGCCGCACTCGAATTTGAAATGCGAATATGCTCGCAAATAATCCCAGGCTCGGGTTCGTTAATTCCAAATTAACGAATTTTCCGTTGCGTCGTAATTAAATGATTACGCCTAGCGAAATCACTATTCACGTCGCTAACGAATTAATTCTAAATTAATTCGTTCGCCCTAATTCTAAATTAATTCGTTCGCCCGGATTAAAATCTAATTTTAATTCTGCGTCGAAATCCAATTCTAATAATATATCAAATATATTATTTTATCGATTAATTCCAAATTAATCGTTCTCTCTCTTTAATTAATATTTTATCCCAGATAAAATATCTCCGCAGTTAATCCCAGATTAATTTTCTCTATCTTCTAATTAATCCTAGATTAATTAAAGTGCGAGTCATACGTCATCTGTGAATCTTCAGGAAAATATCTCCGCAGTTAATCCCAGATTAATTTTCTCTATCTTCTAATTAATCCTAGATTAATTAAAGTGCGAGTCATACGTCATCTGTGAATCTTCAAGAAGCGACCCATGAGATCTCCGGATATGTTGGCAGTAAATACGGTCGTCGGATTATCCGAACACGTAAGTACCTCGTACTACGTTTATACCGATTTACAAGACAAGGTTGGCTTCTAGCAAAGCGCCATGCCTACCCAATTCTCCAGAAATATTCTTACAGGAATATATAGATCTGTATCAAGCGTAGTATACCGTAGTATTGTGTATATCGGCCCAGTATCGGATAGTCACGTGCTAGGGCTGGGGCTGGATAAATGTCTGCCCCGTCCGAAGCACATGTCGGATGTCTGGTAACTAGTCTCTATAATCGGATATGTATGACGTAGTCATAATATCCCGATGGTTGCGCAACACTTAAGAGCACTAATACCGTATCCTGCGTGACATCATCTTCAATATGACTGAAGTGATATTTCCGTCTTGACATCACACCCAATACACTACGACTCTCTGATAAACCCAGAAGTGGTGTACGTAGAACCGGTTAAAGCCCTGTACCACCAAGACCAAAGTCTATCGATTATCGTAAGTATTAGCGATGTAAGTCTCAGGTTAAGACCATACACACCTACCCTGATTTCGGCCTCCCATAGACACATAGTCATAATTCCAATGGGATTCCGAGGGGTCTATCCAGAGCGAAGCTGTTTCCCGTACCATCGGTGAAACACAACCTCCTATCGCACTTGCATAAGTATCCAATACTTAAATATATGAGAACTATGCCGTCGTGCCCTCACAACGCGTACAAGTGCAATACTAGCCTATTCCGCATTATCGATGTCCTGTCTCGATAATACTCCGGCTAGGGATATTTAATGATTAATCCTTCGTGGACTGATACTGTCTCATATCATCTCAATCCAGGAACTAATCATATGGACCTCTCTTCATTTATACACTTATGGTGATCTAATCACAAATGATGAGAGGGCAATTTCCTTGTCACATAGTTAATTTGTACAACAACACCGTGATCTGTACAAATAGTGACGCTATGGGTCATTTTGTCCAACAAAATCGTCAAAGTCTTCTAGGAAGACTAAGGACAAATCCCAAGACGTCTGCCTAAACTGTGGAAAACGGGGTCACTGGAAGCGTGACTTTCGTGAGTACAAGGCGGACTTGAATGAAGCGATGGCGGGCAAGGCTCCGGTTTCAGGTATGTTTGTTATTGAAATAAACATGTCCACTACTGGTTTTAAAAATTGGATTTTTGATTCTGGATGTGGTACTCACATATTTACTGATGTGCAAGATCTGCAGATTAGCAGAAGACTGGCTTCAGGTGAGATCGACCTACGAGTTAGAAATGGGACAAGAGTCGCTGTTTTTGCAGTTGACACCTATGTTTTGAATCTACCATAGGGGCATGTAATTACATTAGGTGACTGTTATTTTGTACCTAGTTTCACTAGAAACATCATCTATGTATCTTGTTTAACCCGATGCGGGTATACCTTTGTATTCCGGAACATTGGGTGTTTTGTATATAAAGATGACATTTTGATATGTACAGCAGATGTTAATAATTCGTAAGTGACTATCCTATTATGTGACTGTTATTTTGGATTTTAATTGAAGCGAACGAATTCATTTGGAATTAATTCGAAAGCGAATATCGTAATAATTTTGCTAGGTATTATTATTTAATTAAATTGGATTTAATTATGTCACGACGGAAAAATCATTTAATCGGATTAAACGAACCCCAGCCCAAGGCTTAGTTGGGTGCTGTGTAAGCCAACTTAAATTTTGAATTTAAAGTGGTGGGACCCACTTTACTTACATCAATTGTCATACGCTTGATGGAAGTGGTTGGGCTTATTAAATGTGGCATTTAACCAACACACCAACCAACTTAACACAAGTTAGGAACTTGAACTATTCACTCTCCTCTTTCCTCTCTACATTGCGATCTTCTATTCTCCTTGGAGGGCAAAATTTTGTTTCAAAATTTTGCAAAGCTAGCACTTCGGGAATTAATTAAAGGTGATATGGAAACTCACCCAAGGGTTTGGAACTCATTTCAAAGCTTGGAGCTTCTACATCCCTTGGAAATTTTGGAAACTACTCTACCAATCAATGTAAGTCTTTTCCGTAACTTATCTTGATTATTCACACTTTAATCTTGTTTAGAGATCTTTTACATGTCTTAGAGACACAAACACTTGCTAGCAGGGATGGCTAAGGTTCTTGCTGCAAAACATGAACCTATGGCTTCAACATCTCTAATGATTGAGTCATTGCAGGGCTTATTTGTGCAGCCTTCGGAGCATCAACGTCATGAGGCCATGGTCTCCGCGATGACTGCTAGGATGAAGGATATGACATCAGTCCGAGAGCACGTCTTGTGGATGATGACTTATCTCAACATTGCTGAAACCAATGAAGCTCGTATTGACGAGCGTAGCCAGGTGACCATGATTATGGAAATTCTTCCGAAGAGTTTCCTGCAGTTTCAAAGCAACTATGTTATAAATTAGTTGACTTTTACTTTGACCCAGCTACTTAATGAGCTCACCCACTACGAGTCCATGCTTGTTGATCCTCGTAAGTCCAGTGCTGAGGTAAATATTGTCGAGTCTTATAAATCTGCAAAGATGAAGAAGAATAGCACTGGGAAGGCTAAGGCTAAGCCCATGAAAAAAGAAGAACAAGAAAGGCTGCAAGGATGTTGTAGGACATAGAAATCGACGATGCTGTTCCAGACTCGCGGTCCGATCGGGAGTACGGTGTAGCCCGCAGGGGGAATAAACCAGAGAAATAAAATGGAGTCGCCACCTAGTGTGAACTGGGAAATTATTTAAGGCTGCACTCACCCCTCGCAAGGGAAGACCTCAAACTGTTGGGTTCGAAATGGTCCCTTACTTATGCCTCTTGTAATGAACGGATTTAAGCGATAATATAACCAAGCCTACGCAACATACATACGCAAGAATAACCAACATCTAAGCTTGTATACAACCTATACCTAAGTTCGCATACAACCTATATATAAGTTTGCATGCATAAAAGTAAATCGACATAACGGTAAGCACACAATATCATGAACATATTAAATAAATAAATGTGGAAAGATAAATAAACAATAACGCTAAAAACATAAATATTAAAGAGAGATAACTAAGCATATGATGGGGAAAAGGATAACTAATGAGACAAACATACATAAAACATTATGAAGGAATCTATCCAGTGCATGCGCGATCGTGTAGCGTTCGTAAATGAGTTCGAACGGTAAACAGAATACACGCGTTCGAGTAGCGTTTGATAACACGTCCGAACGGGATGAGGCAGAATGCATACATTCATGTGGCGTTTGATAACGCGTTCGAACAGGATCACAAAAATGACATCTATAATCACATAAAAACATGCACGAGTGTTTTCCTAAGCGGTACGTGGAGTTGTATCACAAGTACAGACAGCACTACTGTCCATTTGGATTCGGCTATGGAATTTACATCTAGGTTTCCATCCGATATACCACAAGAAGCAACACTCAATCACTCATCCAACAATAATAACATACATGAACCAACAATATGCATGCGAAGAGATACTAATAAATAATTGAAAAAGATGAACGAGAGTAAATAAACGGGTGCCCTCAGGTCTTACCTTTTATGTCGCCTCTTTGATGTGCGTTACGTGGCCGTCGGAAGGGTTAATGTTCCGCAACTCCTCCGGTTCACTGGTTCAATGTTTTCACTCATTGTTTCGCTGTTTCATCCGCGCTTTCCTCTGTTTTCACTCGCTGTTTTGGGACATTTTCTGGACTGGTTTAAAGGCTGATTTTTGAGCTGTTTTGGCTTACTGTTTTCAGTGATTTAGGTAGTATTTTAGGGTGTAGTTTTTCAGTGATTATGGGACTATTTTCACGTGGATTATGACTACAGTTTGAGGTTAATTTTGTGAGTGTTTTGGCTATCAAGAAGGGACGTGTGTGTGTGTGTTTAAGGGATGAGTGTAAGAAGAGTGTGTGGCTTTATTTCTGTTCGGTAAAGGGGGTTAGCTTAGGTTTGTTCGGTGCTAAGGGGCTGGTTCACCTGGCAAGTTCTAGGGTTTATTATTTGGTCCGTGCGTGGATTCTTTGTGTGGTGCCGTGTCTTAGGTTTGTCTGTGAGTCAAAATTCTTATGTTCACGTGGCCTATGTTTGGAAGTGTGAGGGCCTGAGACGTGTTGAATATGAAGGGAGAGTCGAGTGAATAAAGGGTTGCGTGTGTCATATGGCCCGCATGCATGTGTTCTTCATGGAGATGGGCATGTGGCCTTTGTTGTATTGCTACGAGAGGAGAGATCGTGCGACTTTGTTTTGTGTGAGGAGCATGTATGTTTGTTTGTTGAGTGAGAGAATGTATTAGGGTTTATTTGTTTGTTTTGCCGAGTGGTTGAGAGGAAGATGATGGAGGTGAGAGGCTAGAAGGTTGCTGGCGATTGTAGGGGCTTTTGTGAGCGAGGGCTTTGAAGGGTATCGTGGTGTTCGGTTATGGTCTTGTCATTGAGGAGAGGGGATGTTGTGCCGAGTGGTTTATTTTAGGGTTTATAATTATCGAGAGAGAGATGAGGTGTGATGATGGTGTATCTTAGGGTTTCTAGTTATTTTTGCTTTTTGGGTTGTGTCGTGAATGGTGAGCTATATGGGAAGGGTTTGGCTTATGGTTCTTTTTATAAGATTGGGTTAGGGTTTTCCTTGTGCGGAAGGAAATAAATCATGTAATCATGGGGGATATCTTTTAATTAGTGTGTTACAAGGAAAAGATCTATTCAATTAGGAAGGTGATTTGTTTTAGTTTAGGAAAGGGATTTATGGGATTTGATTTGATTTATTTAGTTTAGACATGTGATTTGATTTGATTTATTTAATTTGGGAAGGTGTTTTATTTAGATTTCACATGTGTTTAATTATTTTGGATTGGGCTTGGAGGCTGGGCGTGTGGGCTGGTATTTTTATGGGCTTGGGCGTGTGGGTTGGTGGTGTGTGGGCTTGGGTGTGTAGCTTCGTATTGGTTGCGGGGGTTTTGGGCCAAAGATGAAATTTAAAACAGAGATCCAACGAGCGAACCTGAATCTAAACAAACGAATTAAGTCCAACAAGGTATTGATTTCTAAATTTTCCCTTCCGACGTCGTTTCCCGCGACTTCCGCAACTTATCGGGTAGTACCTCCATATGAGCTCATCATCATGCGAGACTTAATGCAAAAATGCAGTGCCTACAGATGCCAAGCCCAAAGGAAAATGTTTCAACTACAACAAGAACGAGCATTGGAAAAGGAATTGTCCTAAATACCTTACTGAGCTGAAATAGAAAAATGATACAAGTAAATATGATTTTCTCGTTATTAAGTCTCTATTAGTGGAGGTTGATAAATATGTCTGGATTGTTGACTCTGGAGCCACTAACCATGTTTGTTCTTCTTTGCAGCTACTTTACTCATGGAGGGACCTTGCTGAAGGTGACTACAACATAAGGGTCAGGACATGGGATGCCGTTTCAACAAGAGCATTGAGAGTTTCTAGTTTAAATTTTAAAAATAATAGTTATTTAAATTTGACCAATGTGTTATTTATTCCTGGTTTTCACAGGAATTTGATTTCTGTTTCTAAGCTTTTGGATGATGGTTATTCTGTTTCTTTTAATAGCAATTTAGTTATTATTGGTATAAATGGATTAACCATATGCACAGGAAATTCAGAAAATAACTTTTATATGTTAAGACCGTTAACATATAGGTCACTGCTAAACGCTGAAGTGTTTAAGGTTGAGAAACCTAAAACTAAACGGCAAAAGATTTCATATGATGACACATATCTATGGCATCTTAGACTTGTTCATATCAACCTTGACTAGATAGATTCATAAAGAATGGAGCCTTAAACCAGTTAAAGCTCGAAACATTACCAGTCTTTGAATCTTGTTTAGAAGGAAAAATGACCAAGAGACCTTTTACTAGAAAAGGTATAAGAGCTAGTCAACCACTTGAGCTAATACATTCGGACATTTGTGGACCGATGAATGTAAGAGCCCGAGGTGGTTATGAATATTATGTCACATTTATTGAAGATTATTCCATATATGGGTATGTTTACCCAATGCCGCACAAGTCTGGTACTTTTGAAAAGTGCAAAGAGTATCGTGCTGAGGTTTAAAACAATCAAAATTCTACAATTAGATCATGGAGGAGAATACCTTGACAGAGATTTTGAGGAATTCTTAATTGAGCATGGGATAGTATCCCAGCTCACAGCACCTGGAACACCACAGAAAAATGGTGTTGCAAAGTGGAGAAATCGGACCCTACTAGACATGATAAGATCTATTTTTAGTTATAGCTCACTACCTAGTTTGTTCTGGGGATATGCACTACAAAATTCAATGCATATCCTTAATGTAGTTCCATCTAAGTCTGTTCCTAAGACTCTTTTAGAGTTGTGGAATGGTCGTAAAACTAGTTTACGACATTTCAGCATATGGGGGTGTCTAGCACATGTGCTGAAGAATAAGACAATAAAGTTGAAGCCACGTTCTCAGGTGTGCCTATTTGTAGGCTATCCTAAGGAGACTAGGGGTGGATTCTTTTATAATCTTGATGATAACAAAGTGTTTATATCGAAAAATGCTACGTTTCTAGAGGAGGACTATATGAGGGAGTTCAAGCCTCGAATTAAAATGTTACTCGAGGAGTTACTTGCTGGTTCGACCAATACACCATCATCAATGACAGTTGACAAATACATAGCACCTTCGACATCTAAGTGTCAGATGCAAGTTTATCAGAATGATCTACCACTAGACGCGGTGGGAGGGTTG
>SKCR01012534.1:0-12493 GCA_019454045.1 Zanthoxylum bungeanum
AGCGGTGCAAGTCTCAGGTTAAGACCAAATACACCTACCCTGATGACGGGACTCCCATAGACACATAGTCATAATACCAATGGTATTCCGAGTGGTCTATCCAGAGCGAAGCTGTTTCTCGTACCATCGGTGAAACACAACCTCCTATCGCACTTGCATAAGTATCCAATACTTAAATATATGAGAACTATGCCGTTGTTGCCCTCACAACACGCACAAGTGCAATACTAGCCTATTCCGCATTATCGATGTGTCCTGTCTCGATAATACTACGACTAGGGATATTTAATGATTTATCCTACGTGGACTGATACTGTCTCATCATTCTCCATCCAGGAACAAATCATAGGGACCTCTCATCATTATATATCTAAGGTGATCTAATCACAAATGATAAGAGTGCAATCTCCTTTGTCACATAGTTAATTTGTACAACAACACCATGATCTGTACAAATAGTGACGCTATGGCTCATATTATCCAACAGAGACCCACATTGGTGTTAGTTTCGGGAAAGATCCCAGAGTTGAGGCCCACATTGTTTGTTAGTTTGGGTGGTAATCCCAGGGTTGAGGCTCATATCATCATGAGTTTTGGTACTGGATCTCAATGGGCGAAGCCCACATTATCAGCCATCGAAAGGAAGAATTCCATGAAATGATATGAGTGAAAACAAAAAATTAATAAAATAAAAGAAACAAAGAGAGAGAGAGAGAGAAGTCCTTGATGGTTTAAGCATATGTCCGGTGATGACATTGTTTGCGGTAGGGAGAAAACCTTAGAAACGATAATTGCGCGACGTGCTCTCGTCCGGTATTATGAATGGATTTATCTCAGCTAGACTCGCTAACACGTGATTACGGGATCTCAACAGTAAAGCCTGAGTTGTTGGCAAGATAACTAGTTGAAGAGATGATGGATCAATGAATGACCGTTTTCCTAGATGTCCCTTCTGGTTTACTTATGCTACGATATATGATATGGTTGGAAACAAAGGAAAGCCTCTGCGATATAAAAAAGAAAAGAAAAAAATAGACAGCCTATAACGAAGCGATCCGATAAGGTGTGAAGCTACCCACTGCAGTTAGAGTGCGAGTATTAGGACCACCATAAGGAGAAATGCTACCTTAAAGGGTAGGTGTGTCAAAGAAAAAGAAAAAAAAAAAAAAATGAAAAAGAAAAAGAAAAAAGAAAGAAAAAAAAAATAAAAAAAATGAAAAAAAAAATACAAGAAAAATGAAGAAAACCATATCATGTTAAGAATGTCCAAGTTATTTGATCCACAAATAAGATTGTAAAGATCTCAAGTCTAAGGACAAGTCATATAATCGATACATGAAAGTTCTCACAGACACATGGGATAAAAACTCCTATTGAAAACTTTCGGCGGTCAGTTCGATGGACACGAGCAACTCATGCATCCATATGATACACCAAGCGGATGGATCTCCGCTAGCAGCCTATGAGATCGGCTACCCCACTTAAGGGCGGATCAATATAATCATGCTAGTCTCTCCGCTTTGTGAACGCCCAGATTATTCACAAAACTATGACTAGGAACATTTAAGAGTAATGATTCCCATAAGTCGTGGAAAGCCATCGTCTTATTACTCAAGGGCTTTATTACAGTGTTGATGATTCATATAAGTTATTAAGACACGTAGAATAAAGAATTCCATTTTATTATTAATGAAAATATTACAAATACTGTACATATATCCCATCCACAAGTTGGGTATAGGGCATATCCATAACAATCTCCCACTTGCACTATAGCCAACTAGTATGAATCTGGACACCATACTCTCAGGTGTGCCTATCATGCTTGTTGAGTCAGCCCTTTAATCAGAGAATCTACAAGATTATCTTCTGTGGGTATTTTCTCTATAATAACTTATTTTCTCTCAACAATCTTCCTGATGAGATGAAATCGATGTTGGTTTCTAATTAGGTCCCAAGATTCATGAAATCAAGCAAGAAATTCGCATGAATACATCAAAGAAGTAAGGCGGAATACATACTCACATTGAACGGTTTGAGATGCGAAGAACAAAACCACTTGGCCTCCTCCATAAAGCTCGGTTTTTGGTCTCTTTGAATTGCAGTGGTGCTCGGTTTTGGGCTTGTGAAAGTCCTCCAAGATTCGGCCAAGGGAGACACCATGGAAGCTCCAAGCTTCAAGCTCCAAAATGGATTCCAAGCTCATGTGTAGTTTCCCTATCACCATAGTATAAACCCATGTGTGTGCTAGCACTCATTCTTCTTCTTTATTTTCGGTCAAACCAGAAAATGGAAGAGGAAGAAAAGAAGATGAAAAATGGCTCAAAGCCGAGAGAGAAAAGAGAGGGACGACGGAAGGGTTTCTGGAAAACCGTATGAGAGGAGAGAGAATTAATGAAAAATAAAAATTGTATTGGTTTATATATTTTTGCAAAAATATAATAAACCATTTACTACTTTTCAATTTTCTAAAAAAACCAAAATTCAAAAGCCAAAAAGCAAAAAGCATTTAAAAGCTTTTTCAACTACCACATCAATATTCACATCAATCAATCAATCAAGTGACAATTTGTCACATCAGTCAAAGTGACTAATGATTTGACGCTTGATGCGACTAGCGATTTGACGCTTGATTTGACTTGTGTGCCGCACTCGAATTCGAAATGTGAATGCGCTCGCAAATAATCTCGGGCTCGGGTTCGCTAATTCCAAATAACGAATTTCTGTCACGACGTAATTAAACGATTACGCCTAGCAAAATACTATTCACGTCGCTAACGAATTAATTCTAATTAATTCGTTTCGCCCGAATTAAAATCTAATTTAATTCTGCGTCGAAATCCAATTTCGCATAATATCGATATATTTTTTATCGATTAATTCCAAATTAATCGTTCTCTCTCTTTTAATTAATATTTTATCCCATATAAAATATCTCTGTAATTAATCCTAGATTAATTTCTCCTCTTCTAATTAATATTTTATCCCAGATAAATATCTCCGTATTAATCCCATATTAATTTTCTATCTCATCTAAATTATCCCAGATTAATAAAGTGCGAGTCATACATCATCGGTGAATCTTCGGGAAGCGACCCATGAGATCCCCGGATATGTTGGCAGTAAATACGGTCGTCAGACTATCCGAACACGTAAGTACCTCGTACTACGTTTGTACCGATTTACAAGACAAGGTTGGCTTCTAGCAAAACGCCATGCCTACCCAATTCTACAGAAATATCCTTATAGGAATATATGATCTATAACAATTGTAGTATACCGTACTATTGCGTATTTCGATCCAGTATCGGATGATCACGTGCAAGGCCTGGGGCTGGAATTGTGTCTGCCCCGTACGAAGCACATATCGGATGTCTGGCAACTAGTCTCTATAATCGGATATACATGACCTAGTCATAATATCCCGATAGCTCGAGCATTTAAGAGAACAAGTTCCGTATCCTACTTGACCATCATCTCCATATGACTGGAGTGATACTTCCGTCTTAACATCACACCCAACACACTACGATTCTCAATATATCCAGCATTGGCGTACAGAGAACCTGTTAAAGCCCTGGATGACCTCAACCAAAGTATATTGATTGTCGCAAGTATTAGCGGTGCAAGTCTCAGGTTAAGACCAAATACACCTACCCTGATTGCGGACTCCCATAGACACATAGTCATACTACCAATAGGATTCCGCATGGGTCTATCCAGAACGAAGCTGTTTCCCGTACCATCGGTAAAACAAAACCTCCTATCACACTTGCATGAGTATCCTATACCCAAATATATGAGAACTATGATGTTGCGCCCTCACAACGTGCACAAGGGTAATACTAGTCTTTTACGTATTTATCGATGTCTAATCTCGATAATACTCTGACTAGGGATATTTAATGATTTATCCTTCATGGACTGATACTGTCTCATATCATTCTCTGTCCAGGAACAAATCACAAGGACCTCTCATCATTTATATATCTAGGTGATCTAATCACAAATGATAAGAGTGCAATCTCCTTTTCACATAGTTAATTTGTATAACAACACCATGATCTGTAAAAATAGTGACGCTATGGTCATAATTGTCCAACAATCTCCCACTTGGCCTATAGCTAGTCACTCGAGTGCTTGACACCCGAACTATGTATGGTTGGCTCAAACTGCTGAGAAAAGGTTTTCGTCAGCGGATTTGCATGATTATCATCTGATGCAATTTATTCGATCATCACATCGCCACAATGTATGATCCGAACGAATCTGATGATTATCAAAGTAAGTATTTGGATCGTCGATGAGACCATTAATTCTTTAGCATGTGCAGACGCCTAGCTCAGCTGCTAACATAACTATATCTAATCTAATTAGATTTATTATCGACCCAAATGGCTTCTATTGTTGCCTGAGTTGCAGCAATAACCCGCATTTGTTCGGTAATAGTATCTTGCATGGAATATTTCCAGCTCACTGTTCCATACTACTATTGTATAGTACCTTTGTTACGACTTATAGTCGTTATCATGAAAGCCAAGCTTTCACCGATTATATTATGGGAATATCATTTCCAAGAAATGATATATCATCATTATTCAGGACATTCACTGTCAGTGCGCTCCCACTAACCTCCTTATATACACAAGAATTTTTCGTTTTGAATTAAATCAAAAACTATTATGATTACATCAAAATGATAATTCCAAGAACCTAATGCTTGCTTCATCCAAACATGGATCGAATAACCTGCCAAACCTAGTTTGCTTGTTATGGTTCGACAAAACCGTCAGGATGTTGTAAATATCCTCCAAAGGTTTCTGTTAAGGAAAGCGGTTTTGGCATTCAGCTGCCACATTTCATGAATGAAACATGCAGCATTAGCAAGCATTATCCAAATGGATTTACCATGGCAACAGGTAAAAGGTTTCGTCGCAATCAACACAATGTTGATAACTCTACCTTTTCGCTACAAGCCTAGCTTAGTACGTTGGTTTGTTTCCATCCATGTATGTCTTCCTTGAAAATTATAGTACCAATAGGCACAATGCATTGCGGTACATCAACTAGTGTCTAAACATAGTTGGTATACATGGAATCCATTTCGGATTATTTGACACTTTACCATAATAGGGAGTCGATACCTTGTATCACTTCCTCATATGTAGTCAGTTGGTATTCCTTAATAAGATAGACATCTTTATGAGGTTAGATCAGAAACCCATACCCCAGGTTGTTTTTTGATTCTCTCCGACTTACGAGGTTCTTGTGTATTCGAAGATTAATAGTAATAGTTTTATCATTGATGAACTATTTGTGTTCCCATTAAGATTCGGTGCCTTGAGCATTATTACTAGATTACTCCGATTTTCATCGAGTTTTACTATCCTCCCACTTCCACTACCACTGCATATCGGTATTCCTCTTAGGGAAAACCGCATGGTGAGCAACAATCTAATTTCTTCTCTTGTGAGATGTATAAGTACAATACTTATAGTATCCCTAGGATAACTTTATTGGCACTTATCCTATTTGGGTTCTTGTTGGTATCATCCAAACATATACCTAGTATACCCAATCTACAGGAATGAGAAACCCGGTTTCTTTCCCGTTCATATCTAATATGTTATCTGTCAATAGATATTATGGAACCTTATTCAAAATAAGTTCTTGCACGTTTTTGCGTTTATCCGTTGAAGGAAATGGTAGCTCAGAGCGACACATTGATTAACCCTATCATGTCTAACAAAATTCGGTTAATCTTGTTCGGACACACCGTCAAAATGACGTGTTCCGGGAGGAGTCCTCATTGAAATAATATTATACTCTTTCAAGTATATGAGAAACTTATTGCTTAAGTATTTTTCCATTACGGTCTTACCGTGACAGTTTCATATTTTAGCCGATCTGTTTGTCTATTTCGTGTCGAAACTAAAAGTTTCCGATTTGTGTTTCAAAAGAAACACATAACCATAACGCGATGCCACATCCGTACAGGTCACGAAATATTCATATCCACATCTAGGCTAGCTAGACATGGGCCCAATTGCTTCACTATGAGTAGGGCTAACAGTCGGTGGCATTTACACTTTTACCAAGTAAATGTGTTTTAGGCACTTTGCCCAATAAACTAGATTCGTAGTCTTTATTTGAATGAAATCAAATTAGTCATGGTACCCACTCTTCAAAGTGCGGATATACGATTCTTGTTTAATAGTGTCCCTGACAACTATGCCACATCCAAGTTTCTTATTGATCAAATCAATTTGAGCTATTTGTTTGTCATTTTATATATTTTAGATATTATTTATATTCAAAATATAAATTCTGTTATTTACATCTAATGTGTTTATCTCAATATCATCTTTATATAATGAAACACTTTAGTGTTCTAGAATATAAAGGTTCACCCGCAGCGGGTTAAACACTGCATAGAGAAATGTTTCCAGTCAAACTAGTTACATTATAACAGTTTCCTAATTTAAGTACTTACCCGAAGGTAGTTCCTAAATTCAGGTATCTACGGTTAAAACAACGACTTTCGTTCCGTTTTCAATTTGCAGATAAATCTCAATGAAGTCAGTATCCTGCTCACAGCAGATTCTGAACTTCAATATATATTTATGTACCAAAGTAAGTATTTAAAATCCAATTTTAATACTAGTTGTGAACATAATTATGACAATCATATTTGAAGTTAGAGCCTTGCTCATCTTCAATTCCTTCTTAGGATATGTCCTTTTATCTTCCTAGAAGATTTAATGATTTTGCCTTTGCCATTTTTCACACTCCAAAAGCCTTTGGCCAAGCCTTGGCATTCTGGAATATCGAAGTAAGGTGCTCCTTACGCTATTTTCCTTATTGCAAAATTTGACTTTGTCTCCTTGAGATTAGTCATTAATTCTCCAAGAATTATTTATTGCAATTTAGTATTTCAAAGATCTAAAATAGATCCATGAAAATCCTTCAATTTTATTATCATACTTTAAGGATCTAATCCTTAGTTCTGATTCAGAAATTAAGGAGTTTACTGCGGTAAGTATATGGATTAAGCACTTAAGTTATCATTACATGATCTTCCAAATATTATGCTCCTACTATTTGTTTAACTCCGGGCTTAGGCATAATATGTTATTTTATCAAATAAAGTACTTATTATTTTTCCAGGACCATCCTGAAATTTATTCCCAATTTGAAAATTAAAGTCGTCTAAATACATTTTAACCCAAGATTATGTTTTAAACACTAATCTTTCAATTTTTCTTGATTCTAATAGTCCAACTATTTAATCAACGATTTGTGGTACTATGTATTATATTGATTATTATAGTCCAACTATACAATCAAATATAATTTAAATCAATTAACCTCAATTACATTGATTACTATAATCCAATTATAAAATCAACTGTAAATTGAAATTAATTATTTCAAATATATGATTACTATAATCCAATTATATAATCAACTATAATACAGTCCAACTGTTTATTAAAACAACAATTTAAATATTAGTCCAACTAACATTTAATATAACGACGAAATAATTTGTGATTGAGCGCGTATGGCAAGTAATTAAACGAATATTGCAAATTCAATTCTTGCCTCCCACTATTTTTCGGCGAGCCTCTAACCCTCTGTCGAGTACTCGGGAAACCGTGTTTCCTAGTGGGCTAGATCCCGTTAATATCACACAATCTTGACTTTGGCCAACAAATTGTATGAAATTAACTAGGTAGATCTCTAAGATAATTGGATCCAATCCAATTCCTAGATCCGGTAGGGGGACATCCAAGTCCGAAACATATATCTTATATATGCCAATACATCCAATGTATTACCTAACCTTTTTCCTCTGAATCAACTAAGCCTTGGCTTTGGCACAACAAACTTAGTGATCCCAGTCAAGCGCGACCCATTGACCATGGAAAGCTTCGTAATCAATGTCGATGGACAAGAAGTGGTCTTGACTTTGGCCAACAAACCACAACTTGGACAAGACACTAATATGGAACAAAGCCTTCGTGATTCAAACACATCTTCGACAGACAAAGGCCTTGACTTTGGCCAACAAACCAATGCCGTCTCGGATCTTGAGTGAGAATCACTCAATGGAAGGAAAGACGCTTAATATTGAGCGAGGGTTTTTCGCGTGCAAATTGGCAACCAATTTATTATCTTTGTTAAGGTCTCATCATCATACACCCTTAAACATGCATTCTAAACACATAATAAAGCGCATATGAAATAAATAATAATGATATGCGGATGGATACTTTACATTGATCCTAGATCAAATCTCTCTCTCTCTCTCTCTCTCCGCTAGCACATGTATTTACTTCTACCCGTTACACTACACTTCTAAAGAAACCTCATTTACATTGAGGGGAATAGGTGAGAAGAGAATACAAAGAGTATGAGGTGATAAGGCTGGACACGCAGGTCCAATTAATAAATCAAATTTATTACACAATTCTAAAATTGCCCCACCCATCTAATATCCATCCGATATACATTATTCATGCATCGCAACCATGTATTCATACAAGCATGTTATCAATCAATCTAATCCAATTAATTAATCTGATAATTAGTGATCATCCAATGTTCAAACAACGATTTGATTTTTGCTCGAGTCAAACTCGTTTTGCGAATAAGTACTCAAAGTACAAATTCTTGAATTAAATTAAAATACAAATTTAAATCCAATTCAATTTGTATTTAATACTAATTCACTATTTAATTCCAAATTAAATATTACACTTTTATTAACGAACCTTTACGACTTAAATTCCAAATTTAATCGCAACGGGTCTCTAAGCCCGATTAACATCTAATGTTTATTTAATTAAAGTCCAATGGGCTTTTAATTAATTTCTTTAAGGCGTGGACTTTTGGTCAACTCGGGTCAAACCGATAACCAAGTCCAATCCGGGAGTTACCCCATAAGCCTTTAAATCAATTTTGGCCCATTAGGCCCAATTAAATAATTAAGGTCCATTAAGTCATAATTGGACTTTTGGATGCGGTTTTGGCCCAATTGGATCCAACCAAATTGGCCTAAACCTAACTTGGTACAACCAAGCCCAAAAGCCCAATTACAACCTTTAAGGCCCAATTTCCAAAAAAAGCCAATTAATTAACTTAAAAATTCCAAATTCCATAATTAATTAACCTAAGTGTAATACACAATTAATCACCCAATTAATATTTCTAAAAAATCAATTAGCCTAATTAATCATGCACTTTAATATCAAATAGTGTCCAACAGAATTTCATCAAAATCAAACCCAATTTACATGCTTAAAGTCTCGGCAATTAGGGGTTTTTTCAATCCGATTCGGTTTCAATCCAATTGAATCCACAATCATCATTTCCCAAATCAATTTAACTCATCCAATGAATCAAACAAAATCACAAAGAATTTCAAATACATATAATTTTCGGCCAAGCCCTTTAATTTGGGGAAAATGGTTCCAAATCAAAATTCAATCCAATTGAACTTCAAAACAACATTACCATATTGTTTTAAGTCATCCAATGATCAAACAAACACAAAAATCGCCAAGATATTAGGGTCTCAATTTTCGGCCATGCCCAAAAATTTGGGGAAAAATGGATCCAATCCAATTTCATGAAATTGAACATACACAACTTCAATTAATCAACATACAAGCATACTTAATCAATCAATTAAACCAATCATGCTTCAATTGATTTTACCCAATTTCAAACCCTAACTTTTTTCATGCTTGATCAAAGCTCAAGATACCATTGTTGGTTTCTAATTAGGTCCCAAGATTCATGAAATCAAGCAAGAAATTCGCATGAATACATCAAAGAAGTAAGGCAGATACATACTCATATGAACGGTTTGAGATGACGAAGAACAAACCACTTGGCCTCCTCCATGAAGCTCGATTTTGGTCTCTTTGAACTGCAGTGTTGCTCGGTTTTGGGCTGTAAAGTCCTCCAAGATTCGGCCATGGGAGACACCATGGAAGCTCTAAGCTTCAAGCTCCAAAATGGATTCCAAGCTCATTTGTTAATTCCCTATCACCATAGTGAAACCCATGTGTGTGCTAGCACTCATTCTTCTTCTTTATTTTCGGTCAAACCAGAAATTGGAAGAGGAAAAGGATGAAAACGGCTCAATGCCGAGAGAGAAAAGAGAGGGAAGAAGGGTTTCCCTGGAAACCGTATGAGAGGAGAGAGAATTAATGAAAAATAAAAATTGGTATTGGTTTATATATTTTCAAAAATAAAATAAACCATTTACTACTTTTCAATTTTCCAAAAAACAAAAGTCAAAAGCCAAAAAGCAAAAAGCATTTAAAGATTTTCAACTACCACATCAATATCACATCAATCAATCAATCAAGTGACAAGTTGTCACATCACTCAAAGTGACTAATGATTTGACGCTTGATGCGACTAGTGATTTGACGCTTGATTTGACTTGCGTGCCGCACTCGAATTCGAAATGCGAATGGGCTCGCAAATAATCCCGGGCTCGGGTTCGCTAATTCCAAATTAATGAATTTTCTCTATGCGCGACGTAATTAAATGATTACGCGTAGCGAAATCACTATTCACGTCACTAACGAATTAATTCTAAATTAATTCGTTCGCCCGAATTAAAATCTAATTTTAATTCCGCGTCGAATCCAAATTTTGCTTAATATATCGAATATATTATTTTATCGATTAATTCCAAATTAATCGTTCTATCTCTCTTAATTAATATTTTATCCCAGATAAAATATCTCCGTAATTAATCCCAGATTAATTTTCTCTCTCTTCTAATTAATATTTTATCCCAGATAAAATATCTCCGTAATTAATCCCAGATTAATTTTCTCTCTCATCTAATTAATCCCAGATTAATAAAGTGCGAGTCATACATCATCGGTGAATCTCGGGAAGTGACCCATGAGACCCCCGGATATGTTGGCAGTAAATACGGTCGTCGGACTATCCAACACGTAAGTACCTCGTACTACGTTTGTACCGATTTACAAGACATGGTTGGCTTCTAGCAAAGCGCCATGCCTACCCAATTCTCCAGAAATATCCTTATATGAATATGTGATCTATAACAAGTGTAGTATACCGTAGTGTTGCGTATTTCGATCCAGTATCAGATGATCACGTGCAAGGCCTAGGGCTGGAATTATGTCTGCCCCGTACGAAGCACATATCGAATGTCTGGCAACTAGTCTCTATAATCGGATATACATGACCTAGTCATAATATCCCGATAGCTCGAGCATTTAAGAGAACAAGTTCCGTATCCTACATGACCATCATCTCCATATGACTGGAGTGATACTTCCGTCTTAACATCACACCCAACACACTACGATTCTCAATATATCCAGCATTGGCGTACAGAGAACCTGTTAAAGCCCTGGATGACCTCAACCAAAGTATATTGATTGTCGCAAGTATTAGCGGTGCAAGTCTCAGGTTAAGACCAAATACACCTACCCTGATTGCGGACTCCCATAGACACATAGTCATACTACCAATGGGATTCCGCATCGGTCTATCCAGAACGAAGCTGTTTCCCGTACCATCGGTAAAACAAAACCTCCTATCACATTTGCATGAGTATCCTATACCCAAATATATTAGAACTATGTTGTTGTGCCCTCACAACGTGCACAAGTGTAATATTAGTCTTTTACGTATTTATCGATGTCCAATCTAGATAATACTCTGACTATGGATATTTAATGATTTATCCTTCATGGACTGATACTGTCTCATATCATTCTCTGTCCAGGAACAAATCACAAGGACCTCTCATCATTTATATATCTAGGTGATCTAATCACAAATGATAAAAGTGCAATCTCCTTGTCACAGAGTTAATTTGTACAACAACACCATGATCTGTACAAATAGTGACGCTATGGGTCATAATTGTCCAACAATCGTCTGAGTACATGCTGGGATTTCTGGTGGGACCTTGGTTCCTTTGATTGAAGAATGGCGCCCGTGTTGTCACATTACATCATGATGCCATTCTTTATCACAGGAAGCACTTCCAGTTCTGTGATGAAATTCTTTATCCAGACTGCTTCTTTAGCTGCCTCAGATGCTGTAATATACTCGGCTTCAGTGGTGGAGTCCATTGTAGTTGACTATTTTGAGCTTTTCCAACAGACAACACCACCATTCAAAGTACACAAATATCCTGTTTGCGATCTGCTATCATCCCTATCGGTCTGAAAGCTCGCATCACAGTAACCAATGACTTTCATCTCAGAACAATCTCCGTATGTCAAAAACATATCCTTAGTTCTTCTCAGATACTTGAAGATTGTTTTGATAGCTGCCCAGTGCTAACTCACCAGGATTTGCCTTGTTGGATAATATGACCCATAGCGTCACTATTTGCACAGATCATTGTGTTGTTGTAGCAAATTAACTATGTAATAAGGAAATTGCACTCTCATCATTTGTGATTAGATCACCATAGATATAT
>SKCR01012535.1:0-12429 GCA_019454045.1 Zanthoxylum bungeanum
TGACCATATTTCATCCTAAATGATTTCATTGAGACCCGATACTATTTTATCTGCAAAATAAGCTAAAAAACACATCAAAACGTTCATCAAACCCGAGAAAATAAACAAAATATTAAGTTAAATGGGCGGTAAATATTGATTATTTCCGCTCATCACACCTCCAAACCTAACATTTGCTAGTCCTCGAGCAAAACAACAAAATAAAATTAAAATTAAACTAAGCCACTTTCGTAGGGATCACGGTTGCATTTAGCATATGCAACAAGCCTTTAAACCCCTAGGTGTCCCTAGTGGACGAGTTATAGTCTCGTGATGGGGTTTACAGCAACGATACCCACAAACGTTTTACAAAAGTAAAAAGATAATAAAACTAATGCACAAAAAGCAAAAAGACAAGAGAAAAGAGAATAAAGAAGTTAGTGACTAATCAGGTGAAACTTCTACTTCAAGTTACTAATTGTTTTCTTTCCTTCTAAATTACCGAATAAGTAATTCTCCGATTATTTTTACCATTCTTCATATACACAGCCAACAAAATATTAAACAACTCATTTTTGCCCCACAACAGTCATAAGTGCAGTTGATAAGAGAGTAATATTTTTGTCCTAAAGTTCTATCAGATTTCACACCTTTTTGTAGCAATTGAATAATTTTTCTCATTTTCTGAATTTTTTTTTTTGATTTTTCTCTATTTTTTATTTATAATAATACCTTCCATCTATTTAGCGAGTGTTGGGTTGGTGACTCCCAAACCAGTTGGCTTTAGGGCACCAGGTGTTAAGACACCCCTACGGACTTAATTACTCATACTTCAGATATATATATTTTTGCAGCATCTTTGATCCATGTAGCGAGCTTTGGGCCAGTGACTCCCAACCCAATTGGCTTTAGGGCACTAGGTGTTAAAACACCCTTACAGACTTAATAACTCGGATCTCGGACGTTTTTTTTTTTTTACTCCATTGCTTTTTGAGATGTTTCCTCCAATTAAACTAGAGCACTGAATATTACAAACTTTTCAATTTTAGCTCATGTCTGTATGTTACTATATATGTTGATAATATCTGTCAACTGAGCATATGAAGATCCATTTTAGTCCGTTTTAATGAGAATTCACAAATTAAATAATTCAAAATGAAATAAACAAAAATTAATTGTTTCGAAAATAGGTTTGAGATACGTCTCAGGAGTGGAAACTCCTTACTCAGCTATCCTTTACCAATTTCACCTTTTTAGTCAAAACACAAAAACGCAAAATATTTTTGTAATTTTTGAAAATTGTCCAATTTTTTTTTTGTATTTTTCGAAAAATTTTGGACTAAAAATAAAAATAACACACAACTAAAAATAAGGTACTGATCAACTAATTCCCTCCCCCAAACCTAAATGAGACATTGTCCCCAATGTCTTAAAAAGTAAAAGGATAGTTAAGAAGGTCGTACCTGGTTAGCTAAAAATCTACATGAAATTAAAGTTTAAGATCCAGATTAATTCGACGCCTCTTACCACGATCGTCCTCAGACCAATTTATCTTTGAAAGAATAGGGTCAACTCGTGGTTCATAGGCTATGAGTTGGTCTATTAGATCCGGAGCAGTTCTGGCAGTAAATAGGAGTTCTTTTAAAGGTTTTGACACGAACCCATTTCTCCGAGCATCATCAAGAAACACATAAAGAAAATCATAAAATCCATCAACGTTGAGCAGTCCAATTGGTTTCTGGTGTATGTTCAGGTTCGCCCAAGATAGTACTATAAAAATTTCCTCCAATGTGCCCAAGCCACCTGGCAAAGCAATAAAAGCATCAGCACGGTTAATCATTTCTACCAAACGTTCAGACATACCTGGCACGATTTGTTCCTCTCTGTTTGATGATTCAATAAGATTTGCCTCTGCCAAGGGTTTTGGGATGATTCCCAAAACATGACTCCTCCTTCCTGTACAGCCTTTGAAACGATCCCCATAAGTCCAAGATTTCCTCCGCCATATATTAAGTGCATATTCCTTGCAGCTAAGACTCGACCCAATTCCTGTGTTGCTTCTATGTATTGTGGTTAGTTCCAACACTACTCCGCCGCAAAACACACAGATGTTTTCAACTCGTCTTCTGAAGTGGCTTCCATTTTTTTTATGTATTTCTTTCTCAACTCTGGATGCCTTCAAAAGTGCAATGACGGGCTGAATTTATAGTACCTGAAAAGGGTGAGTAAAAATAGCACAAGTATCTTCCAGAGGACGATTGTAGCGAAATAATATCGTGATAGTCAAAAAGGTCTGGATCCTGTCGGAGAAAATTAAAAGAAAACAACAAAACAAATCACAATTATTAAGAAAAGACAAAGAGATATAATATTTACAAGAAAATTAACGACTTGATTGACGTCTATGCGTCAAGGACAAGCATCCCATCCAATTTTCTTATGGCAAACAAACAGGGTCTTTTTGAGTCAGATTCCCGAGACTTAACAGTTGTCTTTCCTTTTGGAATTGTGCATATAACATGCGAATTTCATGATACACACATCCACTGGGATGCATCTCAAGAGTTTTAGATATGTCATCCAAAGACTCCTTACTCAAGCCATCCCTAATGAAGTTAATCTTATCTTCGCGGTTATCGGACACCATTCCTAAAGAACGACAACGAGTATTACAAAATATGCGAGCACATTTATAACAAACACACATTCTTTTGGCTCTTCTCTTTTTAGCATATGTGCTCTTTCCTAAACCAGGCAGATGTGAAATAAAAGAGTCAAAAAACTCACCTGCCAATCGAACCTGTGCTTCAATTAACCAACGAATGTCAGTAGGAATACCTTTGATCATCAGTAGTCTCATTCGTTCCAAGCGAGTTTTATAGACTTTCATCAGAGATTTTTAAGGGAGAGAAGGAAATTGCTTGTGAAGATTTGCGAGAGCATCTTCCATCTTGAAATGACTAAAACTGCAAAAATTAAACACATTAATAAAACACACCAAATCACAATATATACACAAATTGCATGGGTTGCCTCCCTGCGAGCGCTAAGTTTAAAGTCGTCAGCCAGACTTGACTTCTCGAACGTTAAGCTGGATCTGAAAGTGTAACACTTTCTTTTTGTCGCTCAAATGATTCTCCCCAGTAGTGCTTGACACGCTTGTTTTTAACCTTGAAAGTTTTGTTAGCGTCAGGATCATGTATCTCAATGGATCTATTTGGTAAAACTTTGGTGATCACACATGGACCTGACCACCGTGATTTTGGCTTCCATGGGAAGAATTTCACCCTTGATTTGTTTAACAGTACCTTCTGTCCTGGTTCCAGTTGTATGCGCACTAACTTCTCATCATGTCTCTTCTTGCCCTTTTCTTTGTACAATTTGGCATCATCAAAAGGCTGATTGTGAAATTCCTCCAATTCGTTGAGCTGGTGGAACTTTTTCTCTTCTGTTGCTGTGTAGTGCAAGAATTGGCTCCTTCAGTACAAAAGATGCTTTATCTTTAGGCTTTACAGGCAATTGACATGTTTTAAGTTTGTCAGTAGAACTTTGTCTTTCATCAGATCTGAATGGTACTGTGTATCACATCGAGTTTGAAACATTCCTCATTCTTTTCATCATCTGGGGAATTCATGGCCTTGAAAACATTGAATGTTACTTCTTGGTCATGTACCCTCATGGTTAATTCTCCTTTTTGTACATCAATAATGGTTCGACCTGCCAAGAATGGTCTCCCAAGGATGATTGGCACGTCTGCGTCTTCCTCCATATCAATGACAATAAAATCTGCTGGGAAAATGAATTTGTCAACCTTGACCAGCACATCATCAACTACACCTCTTGGAAATACGAGCGTTCTATCAGCAAGTTGTAGTGAGACTAAAGTTGGCATTGTTTCTCCAATCTGTAATTTCCTGAAAATAGAAAAAGGCATCAAGTTAACACTCGCACCTAAATCACACAAAGCCTTACAAAGTTATGTTCTCCTATGACGCAAGGAACAGTGAAACTGCCAGGATCTTTCAACTTCGGGGAAGTTTCCTCTGAATGATGGCACTGCATTCTTCTGTTAATCTACTGTCTCGTAATCTCCCAATCTCCATTTTCGTGAAAGAATATCTTTCATGAATTTGGCATAGGTGGGCATTTGTTCCAACGCTTCTGCAAATGGAATGTTGATATGCAGCTTTTTGAAGATCTCCAGGAACCGAGAAAACTTCTTGTCCAATTTGTTCTTCTGAAGACATTGAGGAAAAGGTGGAGGTTGAATGATTTGTTCTTTTTCCTTTGCTTCTTTTTCCTCCATCTGTTGCTTTATTTCTTTTGGAACTTCCTCAGCAGCTGTTTTGGCTCCAACATCTTTGTTGATTTCAGTACCGCTTTTTAACATGATGGCATGACATTGTTCCTTCCCCATGTTTCTTGGATTTGGCTCTGTGTTGCTAGGAAGGGTACCTGGCAGTCTGTAACTCTGAGCATTTGCCAGTTGTCCAATTTGATTCTCCAGTGCTTTAATAGAAGCAGAATGACTTTGAATTAATGCTGCTTGGGATTGAAACATAGCATCATATCTTACTGCTTGAGAGTCGTGTTTTGCTTCTATCTTTTTCAAGTGGGTCAACACTTCTGTTATTCCTGATTCATTTGCCTGCTCCTGGCTTTTGTTCTGTTGCTGGAATTCAGGTGGTGGATAGTTCTGCTGTTGGCCTGAATTGTTGCTCCATGAAAAATTAGGATGATTCCTCCACCATGGGTTGTAGGTGTTGAAATATGGATTGTTCCCCTATCTGTTGAAATTGTTGACAAAATTCACCGTTTCTTCAATTTGGTTCGACTCTGGTATTCCTCCATATGGTGAACTTGTGGATCCAGTGGTAAGAGTTTCCATAAATTTGCATATCTGATCTAGCTTGGTGTTGACTGCTGTATTGGCTCCACTTTCATAAATTCCTGCAATTCTTTGGATCATGCTCCTTTCTGTTGGCCACAAAGAATTATTGTTGGCCATTTCTTCGATTAGGCCCCATGCTTGATCTTCTCATTTTGCCATCAAGGCTCCTCCAGCAGCAGCATTGATTGTGGTTCTCATTATTCCAGAAAGCCCATTATAGAATGTTTGGACTTGAAGCCATTTTGGAATCTCATGGTGAGGACATTTCCGAAGCAAATCTTTGTACCTTTCCCAAGCTTCGCAGAGGGATTCTGAATCTTGTTGTACAAAGGATGTGATGTCATTCCTCAATTTTCCGGTTCTGGCTGGTGGAAAGTACTTTGCAAGAAATTTGGTGGCTAAAGTGTTCCAAGTTGTGATAGAACCTGCTGGTAGTGAATGTAGCCAAGCTTTAGCTCTGTCCTTCAGGGAATATGGAAAAACTCGCAATCTCATTGCTTCTTCTGATGCTCTGTTGTAGTTAAAAGTGCCGCAAACTTCCAGGAAGTTACTGATGTGGGCATTAGGATCTTCAGTTGCATTCCCCCCGAATTGAACTGACTGCTGAATCATCTGAATGCATGTTTTGATGTCACACGCATTTGTTGGTAAGGGAGGAAGTACAATACAGGAAATGAGTCTGTCAACCACCGGAATGGTTCTGTCTCGAATGGGAATTGGTGGTGCAACGTTCAAAGGTTCAGGTTCCATGTTGACTAAAGCTTCTTGGCCTTCTCGCCTTTCCCTTCTCAACTGTCTGATGGTTCTTTCAATTTCTGGGTCAAGCGGACGTAGTTCAAAACTTATGGTTCGTCTCATGAAGTTTCTGAAAACCTGAAACACAAGAAAACAAAAAAAAAAAACAATAAGTAAAAAGAAAATTAGATACAAGTAAAGGTATCTAACCCCTAAACTAATAGTAAAAGATAACTAAGTCCCCGGCAACGACGCCAAAAAATTGACCGGCGTAAACACACACGTATAACGCAAGCGCACGTATCGTTCAAGTAGTATAAAAATATCGATCCCACGAGGACTTAATATCTAATCTATTAATTTTATGAGGTCAAATGATTACTAGTATCTAACAGGTTGATTGATTGATTTGAAGTGGTGACGATTCTAAATTTAAAAGCAAATAAATAAAATTGTCGAAAATAAGTTTTAAGAAAATTCAATATTAAAAACTATCTAGGGTTGTGATTTCTTCCAATATTATTTTAAAGATGAAATGGTTATCTTAAATTTGGGTAATATATTGATTTATTAACCTGGAACACTAAATTATGTGTGAGCCTATGTCGATGGTCAGAAACAAATACTCAGTTTAACCCAATTGAACCATATGTCTATGTCAACCAAATTACCTGGATTCATTAAGATTAAGTTCCAATTATGGCTACCCCCGCCCGACAAGTATATTCCTATCCTGTAAGGAAATCTATTAAAGGGTTATCTATCCTCAAGGAAGATCGTGGGCTATTGAGTCGATGGTCTTAAACTTAAAATCCCTATGTCTAGTTCATTACTGAAAGTAAAAAGTAAAAGTAAAAAGTAAAAGTAAAAAGTAAAAAGTAAAAAGTAAAAAGTAAAAAGTAAAAAAAAAATAAAAGTAAATTACTGAAAGTAAATTGCTGAAAAGTAAATTACTGAAATTAAATAAAGTAAAAGTACAATAAAAGAAAATGTTGGGGTTAGAGGATCAACTTTTATTACTACTATTTTAGATATCTCCCTTAATATAATATATTAACTTTGCGTGATAATTACCAACCAGCCATATAGGCGGTATCCTGATTAAGTCAAATTAATAATTAATTACCAACCGACCAACCAGGCGGTATCCATACTTAGTCAGGTTAAAACCAATTTATAATTAATTTCCAACCGGCCAATATAGCGGTATCCTCATTAAGTCAGGTTTTAAATAGTTTATATTTTATATTTAAGGGAGATTAATCTAGATAGCAATAATAAAAGCTTTACCTTTTACCCCAGCAAGGGGGAGTTACCTCCTCATTGCTTGAAAAATAAAAACTGCAAAAGTAAAGAAAGAAAAGGTTTGTGCGTAAAAGTAAATTGCGGAAAGTAAAAACTGAAAAGTAAAGAAAAGAAAGTGCGAAAGCGAAAATTAATTACTGAAAGCTGTAAATAAACAAACAAGATACAATCTTCTTATTTATTCATTAGGAATTTCAAAGAAGAAAGTATGAATTTTACAAATGAAATGGCTTGGTATTTATAGGCAAAATTTTGCCTATATCAAATCATCCATCAAATTCTCCACCAAATCCATTATTAATTTATCCACTAATTACTCCACCAAATCCATAATTGCTCCACTAATTGCTTATCTTGTTTGGTGTTGATTTGATAATTTTTATTAATTATTTATTAATTTATATTTTTCTTTGAAAATGATTGATAATGACTTTAATAATTACACATCACACACTTCTAGATGGTTCATCAATATCGGTCATGAAATCTTCAGAATTCGAAAATATTTTCTCTTTCAAAGTTGTAGATCTTTGAGTCTTCTTTAATATGGCACTTGAATCAGCTCAATCCGATCTCTGAGTAAAAGGTTATGCCCAAAATACGACAGATGCGCAAAACTGGAATTCCCAAAACTGCACTTCGTCAAAACGCCCTTTCAAGTTTCCAATCTCCAAAATTAATATATCAAGTCCAATAATTGCCCTTATTTGACCCATATTTCATCCTAAATGATTTCATTGAGACCCGATACTATTTTATCTGCAAAATAAACTAAAACACATCAAAACGTTCATCAAACCCGAGAAACTAAACAAAATATTAAGTTAAAGGGGCGGTAAATAGTGATATATTTTCCGCTCATCACCATCTTGACATCACACCCAATACACTACGATTCTCAATAAATCCAGAAGAGGCGTACACATAACCTGTTAAAGTCATGGACGACCAAAACCAAAGCGTATTGATTGTCGCAAGTACTTCATTATTGGTTGCACGAAGACTATATGAATGTTTGAGTGTATCTATATGTGACAGAATCTGTGATATGTCTGGACTATGTATGCTATTATGGAATGAATGAATGACTTGAAAACCGACGTGAATATAAGAAGTTATAAGTGTGTTTGCTAAGTTTGTTATTGAATATGCGTACATTACGGGAGAGACTAAACGTGTTTGTAGAATTTTGATAATGTGTTGTAGAATTCTAAAATTGGATTTGCATGAATGTAAGAGAAGTGGACTATGACTTCTGAACTGATATGCGTGAAAGTGTATAAGTCACAAATGTTAAGTTAACGTAAGGTTATCAGAATGAAAGAAAGTTTGTTTTGAAGTGATGAAAGGTTGTTTGACTTATCGATTGGAGAATATTCCAAAAATGAGCATTCGTAATAAAGTTTAAGTATATGACTTCATATTTCTTATGATTGAAATGACTTTGATGTAAAATGACTTATTTTGTGATATTTGTATTGATTATCTTGTGTGATTTGAATGTTTGGCTAATAGATTAGCATATATGTGAATATGTAGATATGTGACATGGTAAAGTATAAGGATAATAAAAATTTGATAAATCTAAACTTGTAATAATTTAGTAATTCTAATAAACTGATGATATGCTTGACTTGTATGTTTTGTTTGTAATATGGGCATGATTACTTACTGAGTTTTAAAACTCACACCAAACCAGTTTGCTAGCTTTGCAGGTTGGCTTCCAGATTGGTCATCCACGACAGCTTTGGAAGTCATGCTTGAGACGCGGATCACCCAAGCGGCAGTCACCCTCGCAAGTGTCCCGGGAGAAAGTCTTAGAGGTTTAGGATATATGATTATTATGTAAATTGTCGTGTTGAATACGATGTTATGTATTTATTAAGTAAAAGTTTTGATTTGTATATGATGTTGTGGGCACAAAGCCCTTGAGTGTTGGTAGAGGACGTGTGCACAAATCCCTTAAATGTTGATTTTGATATGTTTTATGTGAACTTGAGGTTCTTTTGTTTGTTTGATGTTTTTCTTAGATTCTGTTTTGATGTTGGACTGTGATATATGTTATTCAGTTTTAGAATACATCATGCCCGATTTTCTGTAAATTTGGAGGTTTATGAAGATGAGTTAATATTGTCTCATACTGATAACATTCTGTCTATGACAGGGTATTACATTGATCTCCAATAAAAATAATTAGAAAATTGCATAACAAATTCAATAACTATCCATCCATTTATTCAACCTTGACAAGCTTACCTTACATCTTATCAAAAAGAAAAATAAAAATAAATAATTACGTAATTCATGTCTGACTACAACAAGCAATAATAAATTTATGTAATAATTTCGTTTCAAAAAACCAATAATAATAATTTTTACATTAATACATATGCACGTTGTTTTTAAACGAGTGTTTTACAGGAGCTTGTCTTTGGGTCCCACATCGCCGGCAGCAAATATCTACGCCCATTCAAACCGATGGCGTTATAGCTGGCTCCGGTCGTCTTATCCACCAAAACCTCCCCTGGATAACCCGGGTACGCTCCTTTCCCGAATATACCCGTGCACGCGCTTACGGCCTCCAAAGGCGCGTCAGAAGTCCCTTGAAAATACCCGTTCTTGAACGGATTAGTCACCGTTCCCGCCAAAACCGTGGCCAAATTGATGATCATCCCGTCAACTCCCACGTCTCCGTTAGGAGCAACTAACGGCGGAGTCTGTGGACCGTAAATAGGTTGGTGAAACGGCCACGCGCATTGGCCAGGACACTGACTAGCCGAGTTCCCAATCCACGCGTAGGCGAAGTAGCTCTTCTTGATTTCACCAGCCCCATGGGTCCCGCAACGACTCATGCAGAACCCATCGACCGCCACGTCAGCAGAAGTCAAAACGACGTTAACAGCATTATTTTTAATCCCAGCTTTGGAAGCCAGAGCTATAATTTGAAGGGTTGTGAGTGATTTTCCAAACGAGTAATTCTCGACAAGGACTTGATTCCCTACAACGACAGTACACGGACCGCCTTTGTACCTCTCAGTGGTCTTCCACCACGTTGACACCGAAGGTGGCCCCGGGGTCTTAGAAGAAGAGCTGAGAGAGTTGAGAAAGTCAACGAGATTATAGACCTTTGTATTGGAGAAAACTTGCCAAACCAAACAAGATTAACGGTGACGTTGCCTTTAAGAAGTGGACCGTTGTGGTACTTTAAAACAAGGGGCTGTTGTTCAACAAGACCTGTGACTCTGAGTTTTGTCGTAGTAGCATCGCAAGAAAGAGAGGAGAGCAATAAAAGAAGTGAAGAGACAATGGCAATATGGTAAATAGAAGCCATGTCAGCAAATTGTGTAAAGACAGAGAATCGCTTTTGTTGGGTTTGCTTGCTTTGAAGATAAAGTTGGCGTATTGATAGGTATTTATATGAATGAGTATCGGTGCTCAAGATGACAGCTGGTTTAAAAAAGTGCCGCGTTGAATTGACTTCTTTGGTTATAAAGGATTTAATTAATCGTTTTTACTTTTTAGTAACGTATTAAGGCAGGCAGGCAAATGCAGGGAAGAAATATTTCGCCACCCTGAGACATGCAAGCTACTTAATAATCCCCTGTTTCCAAGAAGTTTTTAATCATAATTAATATATCCCTTTCAAATTTGGATCTTGAGTTGAGTGGTGTAAATTTTTCTGACTCATATATTTTAATAATAATTTAATATTTATTTTTATTTAAATTATTATCTAATAATTATTTATCATATTTATTAAAAATCTGAATACAAAATTCAACCAAATACTGAATCCAAATCCATCACTTTCCCCATACCCTTCTATGGTGACCAATAGAATTTAACATACAAGGTTCACATTTTAAAGTTGTATGAAGGTCAAAAGAGTAACGCTCTAATTAATTATTGCCCTCGCATGGCGATTGCGAGACTAACGCGGTTTAGCCATCCCTTAATTTTGTCCTCAGTGACCATTTCGTCTGTCATTAACGTCACAGCTAACTAGCTGTCTTCTTTGATGCATAAATTGAGTTGTGCATGTACCAGTTGTTTTAATGTGACATTTTTCTATGTCTTGTCAACTTATATTTGATAGTTAGGTCTTCACTGAATTGTCATCGATTCAGCTTAAAAATCCGGTGTTTTCATAATTGAATCGGTGATTAAATTGGTGATCCAAAAGGTTTAGTGAACTATTCTGAAAAAATTTCGGTAGAATCGACATATGTCATAAATAGTTTTATTTAATTAAAAATTATCAAAATATTAAATTTTAGTTTTTGATTTTAAAAATTAAAAAAAAAAATTGAACAGATCTGATCCGGTTCATCGATTTTGACATATTTTTACCGAGTTTGATCGATTTTTTGCTACTCGATTTTTTAATAAAATAAATCTATTTTAGTTTCAAATACATTCAATTGTTACTAAACTTTTTAGGGTCCAATTCAAAATACTATTAAAAATATTTAATTTTTTTACATATTAAAATATTTCAAAAACTAGATTTTTCAGGAAAAAAATATATTTACAATACTATAAAGTCTCAACCCCGGCGTGGCACGACCTTATGCTACCCTAATAGAGCCCACTATTTAAAGTTAGCTCTAGGCTCCGGGGGTTACCACTTTGGAACAAGAGCTCAAAATGTAAAATGAATCCATGCATTATATTAGTTTTTTTTTACAATTACACGTAACTAATGCAGCAGTTCTTTATTTATAATTCGTCATTTATGATTCATGGGTATCTAATGCTATATCTGTCTGTGTTCCGATCCGTTAGAATAGCATCAGATAGTTGTGGGTACTGTTTTTAGAATTGGATTGGTGATCGAATCGGTGATTTAAAATGTTCAACGGATCATTGGTTTGACTGGTTGTATTGTGTTGAAAAAACCGACAGAACTAACTAACGTCATAAATAATTTTATTTAATTAAAAATTAAAAATTAAAAAAATTAAATCGATTCATCAATTTTGACCGGATTTTTCCGAATTAATTTTTAACAAAACTCATGATCGATTCCCAATTCGATCAGTTAAACCGATCGGCCCAATTTGGTTTTAATAACATTGGTTGTGGGGGAGTATACCAAATAGCATGGAATCCAGGAATTTGTTTCTAATTATGATTTTTATTTTAATATTATAATTAATCTATTTAAAACCCAACTTAGAAATATGCCCCATTCCTAAATTAAGAAAATACTACTTGCACAAATATACACCGATGCTTATATCATTCACAATAAGATGGTGACGTGGCAACCACTAATGAGTGATTGCTATTTAATATATTTGTCTTTCTAGCTTACAAGTTCATTTTGATTCTTTGTGTATGATTTGTTATATTAAGTGAAAAAATAAAAATAATTTGAAAAATACTAAATTATGAATAAATACTCTGTAAAACGAACAAAAAGATTATGTAACAGTATAGTATATTAGCACACAGAAATAGTTTCATGTTAAAAGTAAAATTTTAAAATATCACATTAGTTGAAATTTCCAAAATAA
>SKCR01012536.1:0-14752 GCA_019454045.1 Zanthoxylum bungeanum
CAGACTCAGAGTTTTCCTAGTATTATGAGGAAAATGCCCTCATGGCGTTGGCCACCCCCTGATCCATAATTTGGTTTGCCGAGACATTTAGACTATGAGGTATGAAATTTTTATTTTAAGCAATATAGGACAAGACGTTGCCTCTGTTGCTTTGATTTTTTTGGTCGGTATGGTGTTTGTGACACGTCACCCCCGTTAGCTTGTCATTTTATTTTATTTTTATGTTGCACGGAGTGGGACGCCACAACTGATGTTAGCCATAAGTGAGTTGAAATATCTTCCCTCGTGATCTTTCGGTTTGATTGGCTCGGGGTTAGAAACGTCCCAAAAAGGCCCTATAATCATGTGAATGACACAATGAGGGTTCATTCCGTTATGGTCGTGTTTATATTGGCTCTGATCTGGATTCGTTCCGTCGAGACCTTATTATTCTGAGAATGGCACAAGAAGGGTTCATTCCTTTGTGGCCAAGTGTTTTTATTGGCTCGGGGTTAGATTCATTCCGTTGATGCCCTATTATTATGTGAATGGCACCATGAGGGTTCATTCCCTTATGGCCAAGTGTTTATATTAGCTAGAGACTGGATTCGTTCTGCTGATGCCTTATTATTATGAGAATGGCACGAAGGGGTTCATTCCCTTATGGCCAAGTGTTTAAATTGGCATAAGGCTGGATTCATTTCGCCGAGGCCATATTATTATAAGAATGACACAATGAGGGTTCATTCCCTTGTGGCCAAGTGTTTATATTGGCTCGGCGCTAGATTCATTCCGTCGATGTCTTATTATTGTGAGGATGGCACATGAGGGTGTTGGGGTTGGTGCTCAGAGCGCCAATTCCCGATTGTATTTCTTTGAGAATACTACTGTAAAACGTTACTATTTTGAATAATATAAGCATTTTCTATAATATAATATATCTTTTAATATGATAAAGACGTAATGACCTTAGAATGACCAGTCATGATGCTGTTGTAAAAGCGTCGCAACTGACATTGAGTTGTATCATGACGTTGTCATTCTCAGACAGTTCATGGTCAAGGTTTACACTACTTGGTCGGTAAAGTAACCCGTTGAGACCGGTACATGTCGTATACTGGAATATATGATTCCAATGGTTTCTCAATGAACCGTAAGTCTTGGAGACTAGTATAGATGTGTAAGTGTTTATAGCGGATAAACACTGAATGACTCACTGAAGATTCTTAATGGATGGTAAACCAACATCAATAAGAATCTTATCAGGTTGAGTAGCACTTGTGATTCTTCGACTTGAGATACCACTGTGGGCGCATGAGACACCTTCCACACTTAGATGGCAGTCACGTCACCGATCTATTTAGATCAGACCTCCGTCTGTTCGTTGGGTGTGGATAGATCCTCAGGGTGTCCTGTGTGTATCGAGATATGATCCGTCAGTTCTGTGTACATAGCATAGGTAGTCCATATGATTAGCAATCAGATAAAACCATGGGCCCGTGGTACACTTTAGAAGTCAGTTCTAAGTGTTCTTTTAGAGATTGCTAATAGAGAAGTCGACGAGATTCCCTATAGAGATTTGACGTTTACATCTATATCTCTGGGATATATCTGGATACCTGTGACGGAGGAATTATAGATTTACCATGAACTCGACCTGTATGATTCAGCGAGTTATTGGTGGTCGTCATAATTTACGGGTGGATAAATTATGGACACGAAATTGGATTTCGTGACGGATATGCCTGAATCTAGAGAGTCTCACTAATGAAATATACTCGTAGAGCACTATGGCAACATTTATAAATAATATTGATTGTTTATAAAGTCGTTTAAAGGTTAAACGCAAAATACATGTGTAGGGACCCAATAGTCTTTTCTTAATTTTTGTGTATTTTTATTTAATGTTAGATTTTATCAAATACACATTAATTAATTGTCAAATTGAGATATTTGACTAATATCATAAATATATATGTATTTGATATTTATTGTAAATATAATACATATATTTAATATATTTGTATTTAAATAATTAATTATTTATTTAATTGTTAAATGATTAAATTAATTAAAATATAAATTTATTAAAGTTATGATAAATGGTGAGATGACTTAAAGATACTTTACTTGACTTTATAAAATTCATTAAAGAGTTAATGATTTCAAAAAGCAAGTGGCCAAGTTGGCATTAATTGAATTAAATTAAAAAAAAATATCAATTTGTTTTCCTTTAGTGCAAAATTCGGCTAAGTGGTAAAATGTCCAAGGGTTGGATATTTTTCATTAACCAAAATCTTATCTAAAATTCCATTGAAAGAAAAACAAAAGAAGCTTGAGGAAGAAGAAGAAAGACAAAAGAAAAATCAAAGATGACTTGGATTTAAGTAAGTATTTCCAACTAGCCATTAGAGAGAGAAATGTTCCTCTTGTTGTTGGCTTCATCTTGTGATCATATTATGTTTATCTATTATTTATTCTTTGTGTTTTTGGAGGATGGAAGTTTAAGGATAGGGTTGAGCATGTATAAAGATCATAGAATGTTATTAATGTGTTTATAAGCATTCCTTTTATGGTTTGAGAAACTTGTTGTCATTCTAGAGTTATTGACCCACTCTTAAATGACCTATAATTTTTCTATAGTTATTTCATTGAGTTGAGGCTTGATTTGTGTTATAGAAACTTGATTGAAGTATTGGATTTAATTGATTTGGTCTAATTTGTCCAATTTGGTGAAATTGAAAAATTAGGGTTTAAGACCACTTCCAAATTTGGGGATTTTCATCTATGTTATGTATTTGGATATTTAAATGTTTCATATACAATATTGGGTCAATTGGATTTCATCTTGATGTGTTTTGAACATTAAAAGAGCAAAATGAACAAATTGACCAAAGAGGGGGGCTCACGGCTTTGGACAAAATTTTGGGAATTTTTGTTACAATTTGAATTTCAATGTGTAGGACATGTTAAATTCATATTATTAATGATTTAGAATCATCCAAAATTGTTTTGAACAATTTAGGACTAAAATGAACAAAATGCAAAGTTTTGGGGTGATTCAGTAATTACTCAAAAACTTGTTTTCTTGTGTAATATTTCATAATTTTATAATTGGGTAATTAAATAAATAAGTTTATTTAATTGATCCGAGAAAAATTTTTGAAATCGGAAAATTTTGATTTTTCACTATTCCGCTGCGTTACCGGATTTCCGCCTTAAAACTCCTTCAAAATTGTATCAGAGCGAGTCTGATTCTAGGCCCCCTAATATGATTAGCCCTTTAAATTCAATGTTTAATCATGTTTTCTTAACTTTATACATGCATGTTTTAATCTAATTTGATTAGATTTAGGGTGTATGACACTTAGCGGAAAATCCCTAATTAATAAGGTTTAAATGTAATTATGTAGTTGATGCATGTTATATGGTCCGTCTTGTCAATACGGTTTATGAATATTTCTCCGTGACTACATCTGAGACCGTGCCTCTGCTGTGAGGGTGTAGTCGATAGAGATTTATTTATGCCGGATGTATATTAGATACTAGATAAATTCAAGCGAAAGCGGAATCCTGAACGTGCCCTAGCTGTCAGGGTTACGCAAGTAGCTTAAGTTTATCATTGACAAGTTTAACCTTGGTACGTCTCCTTGTGGGCCTGCCTTAGCAGTCACAACGAGAAACGACCAGGACCAGAAACCCATGAGTCACTAGTGAATGATTTACAAATGAGTTGTCTACCTGATGAATATACGTAGGCGAGACCGTGCCTCTGCTGTGAGCTGAAATATATTCATGGGATCCACCTTTCACTATTTGTATTTAATTTGATTATTAAATCTTTGTATTCTGTTTGGGGATTACAGTATTGCATGATTTAGTGGGAGAGGCATTTTTAGATTAAAAATCCATGATCTAGTTTATGCTTATGATATTATATGAAACTACTTAATTTTTGTTAAATGTTTTTCATGATCTATATGATAGATTTGCGATGGCGGCACCATCCACTAATCAGTTTGCGTGTTTGCTTGATGCGAACAAACTCAAGGGCGCTGAGAACTTCGCCGATTGGGATTTGGATTTGAGGATTGTCCTCGATTCCGAGAAGTTGGGATATGTTCTTGAGGGTCCACTACCCCTTGCTGTGGCAGAGGACACTACACTAGAAGAACGTGAAGTCTTCCAAGCTTGGAAGGATGATGATTTAAAATTTAAATCATACATCTTAAGTTCACTTTCACCGGGACTCAAGAAACAATATGATGGCATGTCAGATGCGTATAGTATGATGACACGATTGAGACAATCGTTTGAGAACCAATAACAAGTTATTGTTCACAAGGTCGCAATGGAACTGTTCCATGCGCGATTGGATGAGGGGCAAGCTGTTAGCCCGCATGTTCTTCAAGTGATCGATTTGATCGATCAATTGAGGCAACATAATCTCATTCTGAATGACATTCTCGGTAGTAGTGTCATTCTTGGTTCACTCTCAGCTTCTTATCGCCAGTTCATGATGTACTTCAACATGAACGGGATTATCTGTATCTACCAAGAGCTGCATAGGATATTGCTCACGGTGGAAGAGGGCCTCAAGAAGAGAGTACCGACTCACCCTCCCAGACCTATTTCACTTTCTGCTTCTTCCCAGACTTGGTCAAAGGAAGAAGAAGAAAAGGAAGAAGAAGAAGAAAGACAAAAGAAAAATCAAAGATGACTTGGATTTAAGTAAGTATTTCCAACTAGCCATTAGAGAGAGAAATGTTCCTCTTGTTGTTGGCTTCATCTTGTGATCATATTATGTTTATCTATTATTTATTCTTTGTGTTTTTGGAGGATGGAAGTTTAAGGATAGGGTTGAGCATGTATAAAGATCATAGAATGTTATTAATGTGTTTATAAGCATTCTTTTATGGTTTGAGAAACTTGTTGTCATTCTAGAGTTATTGACCCACTCTTAAATGACCTATAATTTTTCTATAGTTATTTCATTGAGTTGAGGCTTGATTTGTGTTATAGAAACTTGATTGAAGTATTGGATTTAATTGATTTGGTCTAATTTGTCCAATTTGGTGAAATTGAAAAATTAGGGTTTAAGACCACTTCCAATTTGGGGATTTTCATCTATGTTATGTATTTGGATATTTAAATGTTTCATATACAATATTGGGTCAATTGGATTTCATCTTGATGTGTTTTGAACATTAAAAGAGCAAAATGAACAAATTGACCAAGAGGGGGGCTCACGGCTTTGGACAAAATTTTGGGAATTTTTGTTACAATTTGAATTTCAATGTGTAGGACATGTTAAATTCATATTATTAATGATTTAGAATCATCCAAAATTGTTTTGAACAATTTAGGACTAAAATGAACAAAATGCAAAGTTTTGGGGTGATTCAGTAATTACTCAAAAACTTGTTTTCTTGTGTAATATTTCATAATTTTATAATTGGGTAATTAAATAAATAAGTTTATTTAATTGATCCGAGAAAAAATTTTTGAAATCGGAAAATTTTGATTTTTCACTATTCCGCTGCGTTACCGGATTTCCGCCTTAAAACTCCTTCAAAATTGTATCAGAGCGAGTCTGATTCTAGGCCCCCTAATATGATTAGCCCTTTAAATTCAATGTTTAATCATGTTTTCTTAACTTTATACATGCATGTTTTAATCTAATTTGATTAGATTTAGGGTGTATGACACTTAGCGGAAAATCCCTAATTAATAAGGTTTAAATGTAATTATGTAGTTGATGCATGTTATATGGTCCGTCTTGTCAATACGGTTTATGAATATTTCTCCGTGACTACATCTGAGACCGTGCCTCTGCTGTGAGGGTGTAGTCGATAGAGATTTATTTATGCCGGATGTATATTAGATACTAGATAAATTCAAGCGAAAGCGGAATCCTGAACGTGCCCTAGCTGTCAGGGTTACGCAAGTAGCTTAAGTTTATCATTGACAAGTTTAACCTTGGTACGTCTCCTTGTGGGCCTGCCTTAGCAGTCACAACGAGAAACGACCAGGACCAGAAACCCATGAGTCACTAGTGAATGATTTACAAATGAGTTGTCTACCTGATGAATATACGTAGGCGAGACCGTGCCTCTGCTGTGAGCTGAAATATATTCATGGGATCCACCTTTCACTATTTGTATTTAATTTGATTATTAAATCTTTGTATTCTGTTTGGGGATTACAGTATTGCATGATTTAGTGGGAGAGGCATTTTTAGATTAAAAATCCATGATCTAGTTTATGCTTATGATATTATATGAAACTACTTAATTTTTGTTAAATGTTTTTCATGATCTATATGATAGATTTGCGATGGCGGCACCATCCACTAATCAGTTTGCGTGTTTGCTTGATGCGAACAAACTCAAGGGCGCTGAGAACTTCGCCGATTGGGATTTGGATTTGAGGATTGTCCTCGATTCCGAGAAGTTGGGATATGTTCTTGAGGGTCCACTACCCCTTGCTGTGGCAGAGGACACTACACTAGAAGAACGTGAAGTCTTCCAAGCTTGGAAGGATGATGATTTAAAATTTAAATCATACATCTTAAGTTCACTTTCACCGGGACTCAAGAAACAATATGATGGCATGTCAGATGCGTATAGTATGATGACACGATTGAGACAATCGTTTGAGAACCAATAACAAGTTATTGTTCACAAGGTCGCAATGGAACTGTTCCATGCGCGATTGGATGAGGGGCAAGCTGTTAGCCCGCATGTTCTTCAAGTGATCGATTTGATCGATCAATTGAGGCAACATAATCTCATTCTGAATGACATTCTCGGTAGTAGTGTCATTCTTGGTTCACTCTCAGCTTCTTATCGCCAGTTCATGATGTACTTCAACATGAACGGGATTATCTGTATCTACCAAGAGCTGCATAGGATATTGCTCACGGTGGAAGAGGGCCTCAAGAAGAGAGTACCGACTCACCCTCCCAGACCTATTTCACTTTCTGCTTCTTCCCAGACTTGGTCAAAGGGAAAGAAGAAGAAAAGGAAGAAGAAGAAGGGGAAGAAGAAGAAGGGTCATGGTCCTCAACCACAGGCAAAGGTAGCTAAGCCCAAGAGGGCTTCTGAAGACAAGTGCCATCACTACAGCAAGGTCGGGGACTGGAAAATGAACTATTTTGATTACATTACTCAGCTGAGGAGGGAGAGATCATTTACATCAGGTACATTTATTTTTCCAGTTATTGATATATCTTTGGCTTGTGAAGCCGCTACAACCAACTGGATTTTAGATTCTGCTTGTCCCATTCACATTTGCAATTCGTTGCAGGTGCTGAATGAAAGTAGGAAACTGAAGCCTGGGGAGATGCAGTTGCGATTCGGGAGTGGGGACTCACTGGATGCAGTTGCAGTGGGAGTATGCGAGATCCCTTTTACCGAAAGGCATACTTTTGTTAAATGACTGTTATTTTGTACTGGGATGTGTAGATAATATTATATCTCTTTTTGTATTTGATACAGAAGGTTAGCGTATCAATATTAAGAACTGTTCTTTGTATTTATATGATAAAAGTAATATTCAGATCCTTTGTTGTCCAAATAAGCATGGTCATTATACATTGCAAACTTCAAAAGATATTTTAAATACTGGAGTTAATAAACGTAGTTTACATGTTTTTAATAATACTGAACTTTGGCATATGCGGCTAGGTCATATAGGCGTTAAGCGCCTTACCTAATTGGTTAGGAATGGTTTGATACCTGATCTCACCATTGAATCATATCCAACTTATGAATCGTGTATTCAGGGTAAGATGACCAAAGCCTCATTTTCAGGTGTTGGACACCGTGCCACTAACTTACTTGAACTTGTACATTCTGATGTATGTGGTCCACTAAGTCAGACTGCTCACAGTGGTTATTCATACTTCGTTACCTTTATCGATGATCTGTCACGGTACGGTTATGTCTATTTGATGCGACATAAATCGGAAACCTTTGAAAAGTTCAAAGAGTTCTGAAATGAAGTAGAAAAACAAATTAGTCAATATATTAAATGTCTTCGATCTGATCGAGGCGGAGAATATATGAGTAGTGAGTTCATTGATTATATGAAAGAGAATGGGATTCTCGCTCAATATACTCCTCCAAGTACTCCACAGCACAATGGAGTGTCTGAGAGGAGAAATCGGACTTTATTGGATATGGTCCGATCGATGTTGAGTTTCACAGATTTGCCTTATTTCTTATAGGGTTACTCTCTTTTAACAGCTGCACATCTTTTGAATAAGATTCCTTCAAAATCTGTTCCTATGACACCGTATGAGATATGGTTCGGTAGGAGACCAAATCTTAGTTATATTAAGGTTTGGGGTTGTCCGGCCTATGTTAGGGTGACTCAGCAAGATAAGCTTTCGCCTCGAGGGAAAAGTTTAGGTTTGTCAGATATCCTTCAAATACGATGGGATTTTATTCTATGATCCTGAGAATCAAAATGTGTTTGTAGCTCGCTTCGCAAGATTTCTAGAAGTAGAATTTTTGTCAAAAGGTGGTAATCATAGACAGATTGAACTTGATGAAGTTCAACCTGAAAACAACGAACCAACGGAGGAACCTGAAGTTCAAATAGATGAAGGACCTTCAACACACACACTTCGTAGGTCAGAAAGGGTATCTAGACCTCCTGAACGCTTGTATTTGATACAAGAAAAGAGTCTGGATGTTCTCTTAGTTGAAGAGACTGATCCTTTTACCTATAGAGAATCGATGTTGGACATCGACTCCGTGAAATGGCAAAGTGCCATGAAATCCGAGATTGACTCAATGCATGAGAATCAAGTTTGGGACTTGGTTCCGCTTCACGAAGGAATTTTTCCTATCGGTTGTAAATGGGTTTACAAGAGGAAGTGGGCCTGACGGTAAGGTTGAAACTTACAAGGCCCGACTGGTAGCAAAAGGTTACACGCAGCGACCTGGAGTCGACTACGATGAAACTTTTTCACCAGTAGCAATGCTTAAGTCTATTCGGATTTTGCTTTCTATAGCTGCGTATCATGACTACGAGATTTGGCAAATGGATGTCAAAACGGCTTTTCTAAATGGATTTCTTGATCAAGAAAACTATATGGAACAGCCGGAAGGTTTTACGTCCAATGAAAACTCGGGTATGGTATATAAGCTTAAGAAGTCCATTTATGGACTTAAACAAGCTTCACGAAGTTGGAATCTTCGATTCGACGAGATTATTAGATCGTCTGGTTTTCTCAAGAATTCGGAAGAATCATGTGTGTATCAGAAGGCCAGTGGGAGCATGGTCGTATTTTTAGTCATATATGTTGATGACATCCTAATCATTGGGAATGATTTAAGTATGTTACAAAGCGTCAAAGCGTACCTCTGTAAGAATTTCTCCATGAAGGACCTGGGAGAAGCTTCCTATGTTTTAGGATAAAACTCTATAGAGATAGACAAATGAAGCTGATTGGGTTATCCCAATCAACGTACATAGATAAGATCTTAGAACAGTACAATTTTAGTAACTGTAAGACAGCAAATATACCGTTCAGACATGGGATTCATCTTTCAAAGAAGATGAGTCCACAAACAGAAGATAAGAATGTTAGAATGTCTAACCAACCTTATGCTTCATGTTTGGGTAGCATAATGTATGTCATGTTATGTACAAGGCCTGATATCAGTTTCGCTGTTAGCGTAACTAGTCGATATCAGTCCAATCCAGAAAATAACCATTGGATGGCCATTAACATATCCTGAAGTATCTTAAAGGTACTAAGGATAAGTTGATAGTTTATGGAGGAAACGAACTGCAAGTTAACGGGTATACGGATTCCGATTTCCAATCGAATCCCGATGATAGAAAGTCTACATCTGGATTCGTATTTACCCTTAACGGAGGTGCATTTTGTTGGAAGAGTTCCAAACAGGGGTCAACAGCAGATTCCACCACTGAGGCGGAATACATTGTGGCTTCTGAAGCTGAAAATGAGGCTGTGTGGATAAGGAATTTTATCACATAATTGGGAGTTTTCCAAGTATCGAGAATGTGATTCTGTTATACTGTGATAATACTGGAGCCATTGCGCAAGCAAAGGAACCGAGGGCGCATCAGAAGTCAAAGCATGTGGAATGAAAGTACCACATCATTCGAGAGATTATATCGCGAGGGGACATTGTCGTGTGCAAAGTACCGAGTGAAGATAATGTGGCAGACCCGCTGACGAAAGCCATACCTCCGAAGTTGTTTGATAAAAACATGGAGTCGATGGGTATTAGATACAATCGATATTGGCACTAGAGCAAGTGGGAGATTTTGTTGGGGTTGGTGCTCAGAGCGCCAATTCCCGATTGTATTTCTTTGAGAATACTACTGTAAAACGTTATTATTTTGAATAATATAAGCATTTTCTATAATATAATATATCTTCTAATATGGTAAAGACGTAATGACCTTAGAATGACTAGTCATGATGCTGTTGCAAAAGCGTCGCAACTGACATTGAGTTGTAGCATGATGTTGTCATTCTCAGACAGTTCCTGGTCAAGGTTTACACTACTTGGTCAGTAAAGTAAACCACCAAGTAGTGTAAACCCGTTGAGACCGGTACATGTCGTATATGAATATATGATTCCAATGGTTTCTCAAAGAACCATAAGTCTTGGAGACTCGTATAGACGTGTAGGTGTTTATAGCGGATAAACACTGAACGACTCACCGAAGATTCTTAATGGATGGTACACCAACGACAATAAGAATCTTCTCGGGTTGAGTAGCACTTGTGATTCTTCGACTTGAGATACCACTGTGGGCGCATGAGACACCTTCCACACTTAGATGGCAGTCACGTCACCGATCTATTTAGATCAGACCTCCGTCTGATCGTTGGGTGTGGATAGATCCTCAGGGTGTCCTGTGTGTATCGAGATAGGATCCTTCAGTTCTATGTACAAAGCATAGGTAGTCCATATGATTAGCAATCAGATAAAACCATGGGCCCGTGGTACACTTTAGAAGTCAGTTCTAAGTGTTCTTTTAGAGATTGCTAATAGAGATGTCGACGGGATTGTCCCTATAGAGATTTGACGTTTACATCTATATCTCTGGGATATATCTGGATACCTGTGACGGATGAATTATACATTTTCAATGACCTCGACCTGTATGATTCAGCGAGTTTATCTGTGGTCGTCATAATTTACGGGTGGATAAATTATGGACACGAAATTGGATTTCGTGATTGATATGCCTGAATCTAGAGAGTCTCACTAATGAAATATACTCGTAGAGCACTATGGCAACATTATAAATAATATTGATTGTTTATAAAGTCGTTTAAAGGTTAAACGCAAAATACATGTGTAGGGACCCAATAGTCTTTTCTTAATTTTTGTGTATTTTTATTTAATGTTAGATTTATCAAATACACATTAATTAATTGTCAAATTGAGATATTTGACTAATATCATAAATATATATGTATTTGATATTTATTGTAAATATAATACATATATTTAATATATTTGTATTTAAATAATTAATTAATTATTAAATTATTAAATTAATTAAAATATAAATTTATTAAAGTTATGATAAATGGTGAGATGACTTAAAGATACTTTACTTGACTTTATGAAATTCATTAAAGAGTTAATGATTTCAAAAAGCAAGTGGCCAAGAGTTGGCATTAATTGAATTAAATTAAAAAAAAATATCAATTTGTTTTCCTTTAGTGCAAAATTCGGCTAAGTGGTAAATGTCCAAGGGTTGGATATTTTTCATTAACCAAAATCTTATCTAAAATTCCATTGAAAGAAAAACAAAAGAAGCTTGAGGAAGAAGAAGAAAGACAAAAGAAAAATCAAAGATAACTTGGATTTAAGTAAGTATTTCCAACTAGCCATTAGAGAGAAAAATGTTCCTTTTGTTGTTGGCGTCATCTTGTGATCATATTATGTTTATCTATTATTTATTCTTTGTGTTTTTGGAGGATGGAAGTTTAAGGATAGGTTGAGCATGTATAAAGATTCATAGAATGTTATTATGTGTGTTTATAAGCATTCCTTTTATGGTTTGAGAAACTTGTTGTGTCATTCTAGAGTTATTGACCCACTCTTAAATGACCTATAATTGTTCTATAGTTATTTCATTGTGTTGAGGCTTGATTTGTGTTATAGAAACTTGATGAAGTATTGGATTTAATTGATTTGGTCTAATTTGTCCAATTTGGTGAAATTGAAAAATTAGGGTTTAAGACCACTCCAAATTTTGGGATTTTCATCTATGTTATGTATTTGGATATGTAAATGTTTCATATAAAATATTGGGTCAATTGGATTTCATCTTGATGTGTTTTGAACATTAAAAGAGCAAAATGCACAAATTGACCAAATAGGGGGGCTCACGGCTTTGGATAAAATTTGGGATTTTTGTTGCAATTTGAATTTCAATGTTTAGGACATGTTAAATTCATATTAGTAATGATTTAGAATCATCCAAAATGATTTGAACAATTTATGACTAAAATGAATAAAATGCAAAGTTTTGGGGCAATTCGGTAATTACACAAAAACTTACTTTCTTGTGTAATATTTATAATTTGATAATTGGTAATTTAATTAAATAAATTTATTTAATTGATCGAGAAAAATTTTTGAAATCGGAAAATTTTAATTTTCCACTGTTCCTGCGTTACCGGATTTCCGCCTTAAAACCCCTTCAGAGGGTTCATGCCCTTATGGCCAGATTTGTTGAATGCCTTAAGGTTGGACATGCCCTATCGATGCCTTATTATTATGATAAGCATGGAGTTGAATTTCTCCCTCCCTACCTTGCTGGAATAGCACTGAGGGGGCCTTCGTTATTATTATTTTGAATGGCATGGGGTTGGAGTTTTCTCCCCCGCGGTAGTGCAAAAATGAGTATAAAATGGCTAGGATCCCTTAGAATCATCATAACAAACATTATGGGGTATTTATCCATCAGTTATGTTTGCAATCAGGCATCAGAATGATCACGGGAGGAGTGGAAACTTTGCTAGGTGCTAGGCAGGGCTGATTCAATTCAGCTCGTGGAATTGGAGGACAACCTCGGGCATCATGAAGGTTTTGGAATTGGTTGGGTCATTTTACAGCTGGTCAGGTATTTCATCACAGCATCAGTATGATCGATAATGGAAATGGTCATCATCAGTTAAGAGTCCCTTTGAAGGATCGAAAGTTTTCTAAGTATTAAAAAGTATATCGGGCTTGAATGATTAGCTTCATCAGGTCATCACAACGTTGGTAGCGAACGGATCGATAGCCTGATCGGGATGAGCTTTTTAGAGTGGGTCAATTTATTTGAAGAGACGTCGGTATTCACTATAGAAGAAGAGTCTTTATTGGATCAGTTGATGAGGTTAGTCGGGATATGTTACCAAGTTATTATTAAACGTGTTTACAAGTCTCAAATTTTATTTATGGTTGAAAGATGGAATAATGCCCTAGATTGGGTCTTTGCTCGGTGTGTGATTCAGTGAAAGTAAAAAGGAGAAATTGACAAATTAAAGTAAAATATATTTTTCTTATTTATTCAGTGGTTACATTTTTGTCCCCCTCGGCATCTCCAAGAGGGGGATGGTAGTTACATGTGTTAGAGTTGGTGCTCAGAGTACCAATCTGGATCGTATTTATGTCCGATTCATAAATACGATCAATTCATTTTCCTATAATATTACTTATTTAATGGTAGCACCTCTTGACTTTTATATACATATTCGATCTAATTACGATTAGATATCTAATTATGATTAGATTGAAACTAAAACTGATTTAGTGATACGTGTATATTAGACAAAGACCCTATGATTTACAATATAGTGCGCAGTTACAACGTAGTTTGTAATTGACATTGGGAAGCGTCACTATAAGTTGTATATCCTTAAATAAAGTTTCTGGTCAAGATTTACAAATACGGGTCGGTTAGTAAAATCCACTGAGACCAGTATATGTCGTATATCGTGACTTAGTCCGATGGTTTATCCAATGAACCATGAGTCTGGGAGGACGACTGTATAGACATGTAGGTGTTTATTTGATAAACACTGAATGACTCACTGAAGATTTCCTAATAGATGGTACACCAACGTCAATAGGAATCTTCTCGAGTTGAGCGAGCAAAGTGGTCCTTCGACTTGAGATACCACAGTAGATATATGAGTTATCCTCCACACTTTGATGGCAGTCACGTCACCGATCTATTTAGAGCAGACCTCCGCCTGTTCGTTGGGTGTGGACTGATGCTCATGATATCCAGTGTGTATCAAGATAGAATCCGTTAATCCTGTGTACAGGGCATATGTATCCTGCACGTGTTTGCGATCTAGTAAATCCATGGTTGTGGTATAACTTCAGAAGCAAGTTTCAAGTGTTATTTAGAGATCGAAATTTGAAAGTCGACTATATTATACCATAAGGATTTGATGTTCTTATCTATATCTCATGTATAATATGATAGTCTGTGACGGAGGGATTATACTTATGCAATTACCTCGACTTGTTAGTTTAGAGAGATTATCCATGGTCGTCATAATTCATGATTGGGTGAATATGTACACGAAATGGATTCGTGACGGATAAACCTAAACTTATAGAGTCTCCAATATAAAGTGTACTCGTTGAGCACTTGGGCAACGCATTATGAATAATACAGATTATTCATATACTTCAACGGATTAAATGAGTTAATTCGAATCGTTTAAACGGTTAAACGAAAATACATGCTTTCGGGAATTTTGGTC